>JAGFNQ010000416.1:177032-273335 GCA_024364735.1 Boesenbergia rotunda | reverse complement strand
CAAGCTAGGACTTTTCAACCCAACCCTTCCGAATTAGGACTTTTTCCAAACCTAGCCCTCCAAGCTAGGACCTGACCCTCCAAGCCAGGACTTTTTTCACCTAACTCTCCAAGTGAGAATTTGCACCTACACCTCCAAGTTAGGACTTTTCACCTAGCCCTCCAAGCTAGGACTTTTCACCCACCTCTTCCGAATTAAGACTTTTCAATACCTAGCGCCTCCAAGCTAGGATTTACCACACCTAACCATCTAGGTTAGGATTTTTCAACACCTAGCCCTCCAAGTTAGGATTTTCCATAACGTGCCTGATCCCTGATCAGGACTTAATCACAATTATAATCAAAATCATCCACCTAAACTAAAATCGATGTCAACACCAAAACAACAATCAGGGTTAGACTGCATCAACAATCTTCCCCTTTTTATTGTTTGAACACCCAATTTATGTTTAGGGATTCACAGTCAAATTCCTCAAATTTAGAATCATAGGGAAATCCAGATCCCCCCCTACAACATGATCATCCTAAATTCTGAACATAACCAACCAACACTCTCCCCTTTGTCGAACTCCGAAAAGAGGTGTAGACGGACTGTTAAGTTTAAACCATACTCTCCCTCAACCCTAGGGGTATCCCAACGCTGTGATTGATTTTTGATAAGCATATGAGTACATATGACAAACAGATATAAGCATGACAAAGCAAGCATATGTATCATATGAGCATGACATCATAAGCATGAACATAGCTATGTATCACATATGCAGATAGTACAGCATAACATCAACAATAAGCATACGTAAGTAAAATAGACATGCAAGTCAAATTCAGAAAAATCAAGTCATAAAACATCCAGCCAAATATCAAGATACAAGACACATGCATCACAGTCAAAATGCAAACACATATGACACTTATCATAAAAGTTAATGGCATCAATCCCCAGCAAGGTCATCATCTGAGGAGTCAGCAATGTAGATAACGTCCCTTGGTAGAGGAATGCTGGGGGACCCACCACCAAGGTACGCATGATGGTACCACTCCTCATACCAATTGTCCTGGAATGAACTGATCTCAGAGACATCAGAGGCTAGAGCATCGAGACGGCGATCGAAAGACTGACACTCTGAGCGGACCTCCTGTCGCCAGAGCTCGGAGATATGCAACTCGTGCTCCATCATCCGCTCTATCTCCGCAACCTGCCAACATAGGTCAGGAGCCCTCTCGTCATAATCTGCAGTATCAGCTGGCGGCCCCTGGGCATGAGTTGCTCTCGGTAGCTCCCCCTCACGTCTGCGATCCTTCCACCTCAGCCCCTGGGGCCTGAGAACAATGCCGGACTGAGCGAGCATGCGACGGTCCAGGCAGCAGTCCTGTCGAACCATGGGCACAGTGCGTCCCTGTGAAACGTCAATACCAACGATTCCAGCCAAGCAGTGATGATATGGCCAAATGACATGTAGACTGTCTGGGTGGACTGCATACTGTGGACGATGATGGAGAAATAGACGGAGCCACGGGGTCAAATCTAACTGCTGATGCATCCCGTAGAGCATAAAGCAGTGGGACGGGCGAATCTCATCTAGATGTTTCAAAGTAGTAGGTAGAAGACAATTGGTGATGATTTTAAATAGAACGTAGTCAGTGGAAGAGAGACGAAGTGCTGCAAAGGTAGGAAAATCATGGGTGTGCTCATCAGAACCCCTTGGCCTGGGATGGCCTAGAAAGTACTCGTAGATGGAATCAGGAGTGATTCTATCAAAGGGAACCGGAAGAGGATTAGGAGGATAAGGGTAATAAAGAAATCATTTTCTGACCGGCAACAATCAAGAAAATCAGTGAAAATAGATCGATTAAAATCAAGATTGACACTGGCAACTTGGGTTTTCCATCCCGTACCCTCCCCACAGACCATGTTATTATAGAATTCAGAGACTAAGTCAAGGTTGACTGGTCTCTCAAGGTACAGAATGGATTGAAGATTATAGTATTCAATACGTTGTCGAACTAATGGACAATGTTAGTAGATAAAAGTTTGATCCACTGTCCGATATGGCATAAATTTGAAATTGTGCCATAGAAATTTTAGAGCAAGACCAATACTCTGAAACCTTGTATGTGGAGGTGGTGGAGATCCCGACGAAGGTGTAGATGAAGAGGGGCCTTTGCCCTTTGAGCTGCCCTCTGCGACTTCTTTACTCTTAGAAGATTTTCTAAAGATTAGAATTGGTCATACGAACATGATTTAATCAGGAATTGATCACACACGTAATTCGAATCAATCGGGTAAGGTGGACACAAACATAAGTTGAATCATAAAATTTCAAGAGTTGATCATCCAAAGAGTAATCACAAGGTAGACATTAAATCAAAAGAAGAACAACAATGACATGGAAGAGAGATTTGAACATAGTCATATGGTGAAACATGGAAAGAAAGGTCACGACCAACACAAGAGGGTCACGACACAAAACATGATTAGCGTCAAAACATAATCTATGAACTTATTTGAAATGAAAACTGAGACAAAAAACTTACTTAGTTGCCATTGATGAATATCTTGAAGTCTGAAAGGAAGAAAGGCTTGCACAGAAGAAACTTTCGGCACAAGAGAGATTGTGAGGCCTTTCAGCGGGAGAGAATGTCATAGGACGCAGGACGCAGGACGTAGGACGCAGGAAGAAGACAGAGCTCGGAAGAGCCCCTTAGGACCGCACGCGCGCACTCACGAGAGGAAGACGAAAGAACTGGGAAAGCTCTCGCACGAAGCAAAGGTTGCGCAAGTGGGAGGTTTCGACGCTAGGGTTTGGCAATGAAAGGTTTCGAAGGAATTAATCAGTTGGTGGATCGGTCCACCAACCGCAATTTAATGCGATTGAATGGATCACCGTTCGATCTGATAGCGCCCATACCGATCAGGCTATGGCCTGATCAGAGTGACCTGTTCCTGATTGGTCGGGTGACCGATCAGGAACGCTCCTGATCGATCGGCTGATCGATCAGGACACGAACAGTAGGGTCGGAGAGGAACCTATAAGCCCCCTGATCGGTCTGTGGACCGATCACCATAGGGTGCCAGATCGGTCTGGAGACCGATCCAGGCTAGCACAACCAGTTTGGTCAAAATATTGTAAAGTTACTGCTACCTCTCTGATCGGTCTGTGGACCAATCGTTACAGGATGGAGCCAGATCGGTCTGGAGACCGATCAGCCTTACGCCTGATCGGTCGGGTGACCGATCAGGGTTCCTGAAACTCCCAGATTCGATCAGAAACTTTCAGTTTCAGATTGTTACTCGATGTTCAAAGGATATGGTGATAAGTATTGATCTTGGAAGCAGTCCCTTGTCTATAATTGATCCCCAATCAAGGATCAAAGGTCCTTAGGGTTTGAACAAGTCACTTTGCTCCACCCAAGTGGAGTCAAACTTAAACAATAATCATTCAAACAATTTTGTACCAAATCCAAGTGTCCAATCAAGTTTCCTTGATTGGAATGTTCAAGTATGATCATGGAGCTAAATACACATATGTTATGCATTGGTTTTCCCCATACTTGGTCACCGAAGTGGTCATTATCTCGTCAACTTAATTTCTCAAGGGATGCATTGACATTTTGAGAAATTGAGTTGATCCTAACATCTCACCCCATTTCTAGCAAACAAAAATGTTTTGGTAAACCTTATAGTTTGTGTGAGATGTCCCCAAGGTTACCCAATTATTTCCCAATAATTTCGAAATAATCATGAAGGGTTTTGAATGTATTTTGGAAAACTATTAAGCGCGACACATCCCCAACTCCCTTCTTAGGAAACTAAATTCATTTTCGGGAAGTGGTTTAGTGAAAATGTCAGCTAGGTTAGATTTGGACTCCACATGCGAGAGTACAATATGTCCCCTAGCTACATGATCTCTAATGAAGTGGTGACGCACCTCAATATGTTTAGTCCTAGAGTGATGGATTGGATTCTTGGTTAGGTTAATTGTGCTAATGTTGTCACATAACACTTGCACACCCTTGTAACTCAATCCATAGTCCTCTAAAGTATGTATCATCCACAACAATTGTGATATGCTCTCTCCCATGGCGATATACTCTGTCTCGGTCGTGGAGAGAGCAACACAATGTTACTTCCGACTTGACCAACTCACTAGAGACGAACCTAAGAATTGGCAACCCCCACTCGTGCTCTTCCTGTCCAACTTACATCCAGCGTAGTCGGAATCCTTATAGCCAATTAAATCAAATAATTCGGTACGGGGGTACCATAGACCGACTCCAATTGTACCTCTGAGATACCTCAAAATTCGCTTAACAGCGATTAAGTGAGATTCCTTGGCACAAACTTGATACCTAGCGCACATACCTACAACAAATAGAATATCCGGTCGACTAGCTGTGAGGTATAGCAAACTACCTATCATGCTTCGATATTGGGTCAAATCAACGGGTTTACCACTCTCATCATTGTCTAATCTTGTGTTTGTGGCCATGGGAGTGGTTACCTCTTTTGAATCACTCATATTGAATTTTCGAAGCATTTCTTGTGCATATTTTGATTGATGCACATGGATACCATCACGAGTTTGCTTGATTTCGAGACCAAGGAAGAAAGTCAACTCTCCCACTAGACTCATTTCAAATTCACTCTCCATGTGTCCAATGAATTCATTTAAATAGCCCTTATTATTTGAGCCATAAATTATGTCATTGACATATACTTGGGCTACAAAAATATCATCACTATCTCTACGTAGAAATAATGTAGGGTCTATTTGACCTCTAACAAAGCCCTTCTCGATTAAGAATGTCGACAACCGCTCATACCAAGCCCGGGGTGCTTGTTTAAGGCCATAAAGTACCTTTTTTAGCTTGAACACGTGATTTGGAAATTCGGTATTCTCAAATCCTGGAGGTTGTACGACATAGACCTCTTCTCTAATTAGACCATTTAAAAAGGCCGATTTGACATCCATTTGGTATAACTTGAAACCACGATGTGCTGCAAATGCAAGCATCGATCGGATGGACTCTAATCGTGCCACGGGAGCATAGGTCTCATCATAATCAAGGCCTTCAACTTGACTATAGCCCTTGGCTACTAAGCGTGCCTTGTTTCTAATGATCTCTCCCTTATGGTTCAATTTATTTTTGAAGACCCATTTGGTTCCAATGATGGTAGTCTTCTTGGGTCTAGGGACTAAGTCCCAAACTTGACTCCTTTCAAATTGACCTAGTTCATCTTACATTGCAATGATCCAATCGGGATCATTTAATGCTTCATCAATTTTTTTAGGTTCAATTTCAGAAATTAGGGCAACTTCATTAGCCTCATTCCGGAAGAATGATCTAGTTCTAACCCCATGATGGATGTCTCCAACAATTTGATCTTGGGGATGACTAGAGGCTAATCTAGTTTGCCTTGGTGTTGGTGGTGCTTCTTGAATAGGTTCACTAGACACAAGCTCAGCCTCAGGATCCAGCTGATCTATGGATTGTCTAGGCTCACCATCATCGGATTCATCACCATCAACAACATTTTGACTTTCATTCAAACTTAGTTTCCTAAGTTCGAATTGACCTTCATCTTCTGGTTGACCATTGACTTTTGAAATTTCTTCAAAGACAACATCAGAAGACTCTTCAACCAGTCTAGACTTCTTGTTGTAGACTCGGTAGACTTTACTAACGAGGGAATACCCGACTAATATCCCTTCATCAGCCTTTGTCGTGAACTTTCCAAGGTGGTCCTTGGTGTTTAGGATGAACACCTTACAACCAAACACCCTAAGATGTTTAACTGTAGGCGGTTTCCCAAACCAAAGCTCATGGGGAGTCTTTCCTAAGAACCTATGAATGAGGACTCGATTTTGCACATAGCAAGCTGTATTTACAGCTTCAGCCCATAAATAACTCGGTAGTGAGTACTCATTAAGCATGCTACGTGCATCCTCTTGTAGAGCACGGTTCTTCCTCTCTACAACACCATTTTGTTGTGGTGTTCTAGGAGTAGAGAACTATGTATATACTCTCTATCTTGACAAAATTCTAAAAACCTTTGATTTTGAAATTCACCTCCATGATCACTCCTAATTGTTTTAATGGTTAATGATTTCTCATTTTCAACTCTTCTACAAAAGGAAATGAAAACATCTAAGGTTTGGTCCTTATATTTTAAAAAGTAGGTCCATGTATATCTAGTAAAATCATCAATGATCACAAAGCAATATCTACTACCATTCAATGATATGATAGTACTACAATCAAATAAATCCATGTGAAGTAAATCTAGTGCAGTAGAAGTACTTACAGCGCTTTTACCTTTATGTGCAGATTTTGCTTGCTTACCCATTTGACATGCATCACAAAGTTTGCCTTTTTCATACTTGATGCTTGGTAAGCCACGAACCAATCCCTTGTTGGCCAACTTCCGGATGTTCTTCATGTTCACATGTGTTATCCTCCGGTGCCAAAGGGTGGACTCTTCTTCTTTTGACATGAAACACTTAGCAGAAACATTAGTAGCACTTTTAAATGAAACTTGGTAAATATTGTCTACTCTTGTTTCTATTAGTACCGTGTCCAAGGTGTCATGTTGTCTAACTAGACATTGACTTGGTTGAAAATCAATTGTGTAACCTGTGTCACACAATTGACTGACACTTAGGAGATTAAATTTCATCCCCTTGACTAGAAGAACATTTGAGTTTCTAAGACATTCGGATATTTGAATGTCTCCTATTCCTATGACCTTAAGATTGCCATTGTTACCAAATGAAACATTACCTCTACTTTTCTTGTGAAGTGTGGTAAACAATGATCTATCCCCGGTCATGTGTTTGGAGCATCCACTATCAACGAACCAAGTTGATAGATGCTCCCCCTCAATCATAACTTACACAATTCGAAAAATAGAAGTTTTAGGGACCGAAACCTTGGGACCTAAAGCATCAACTAAACAAGACTTAGGCACCCATGCCTTGACAACTTTCTTTTGAATCTTGGGTGTCCTAGAATGTCTCATATCAGTCCTAGACATAAGAGACACAAATAAGGGTTTTTTGGGTCGATAACCAATATCGACCCTATTGTAAACTGCCCTTTGAGCATTCAAAATCATGTCTAGGATTTTAGAGCTAGTTGAGAACTTCTCAAGAATATTCTTGAGTCTCTCAACTTCACTCTTTAATGATTGATTTTCTTCTACTAGCAACTCATCATGCAAATCTTCTACTTCCTCAACCTTAGAGGATTTCAAATTTTCAACTTCTAGTTTCAATGACTTAATCTCATCTTCTAACAATTCAACATGCAAATCATCAATGTTATCATCCCTAGATAATTTCAATTGATCAATTTCTAATTGCAATGCTTTAACCTTATTTTTTGACTTCTTAAGCATACTAGTTAAACATGCAATTGCTCTATACCACTTTTCAAGTTCGGGAGAAGTTACCTCTTCATCATCCGAAGATGATGAAGCCGCGTTTGATGAGTTGGAAGATTCATCACTGCTCTCTTGATCTCCCAATGCCATGAGTGCCACATGCCTAGTGCTCTCCTCCTCCTTCTCTTCATCGGATGAGCTAGAGGATGACTCATCCCAAGTGGCTTTCAAGGCCTTCTTTTTCTTCTTGAATTTTTCTTCTTTCTTTTTGGATTTCTCCTCCTTCTTCTTTAGTTTTGGACATTCATTCTTGAAATGCCCTTTCCTACCACACTCAAAGCAAGAGGCATTAGTCTTATCAAGTTTAGCTTCACTAGAGTTACCTCTACTCTTGAAGCGTCGACCCCTTCTCATCATCCTTCTCACAAAGTTCGCCATCTCGGAGGATGAGGAGCCGCTGCCATCATCTTCGGAATCGGACTCGGATTCGGAGGAGGATGAAGATGAAGAGACTTCCTTCTCCTTCTTCTTCTTGTTGGGTCGGTCCCCTGCAACTAAGGCAATCCCCTTCTCCTTGGGGCCTTTGTTAGCCATTTCATGCAATTCCATTTCACAAAATAAATCATCTAACTTAACAATTGATAAGTCCTTGGAGACTTTGTAGGCATCCACCATGGATGACCACAAAGCATTCCTTGGAAAGGCTTTCAAGACATACCTCACAAGGTCGCGATTCTCGACCTTTTCATCAATCGAATGAAGCCCATTGAGGACTTCCTTGAACCGGCAATGGAGCTCACTTACCGTTTCATTCTCCTTCATGAAGAGATTTTGCAATTGGTTGAGGAACAAATCCCTCTTGGCGATTCTTGAATCTCGGGTGCCCTCATGAAGTTCGATGAGCTTGTTCCACAAGTCCTTTGCACTTGTGAAAGGACCAACCTTGATGAGTTGACCTTTGTTCATCCCGCATTGTAGAGTGACAACCGCCTTCGCGTCGGCTTCACTCTTACGAGTTTGTTCGGTAGTCCACCTCCACGATTCAAGTTCTTTGCCTTCATCATCCTTTGGAGGGGTGAATCCCTCCTTCACCGCGAACCAAGTGTTGATGTCCATCTTCAAATAGTATTCCATCTTCGATCTCCAATATTGGAAATCAGCGCCATCGAAGAATGGAGGTCGAGTGGTGGAGAAGCCTTCCCTCAATGCCATGGATGTAGCTCTCGGTTGTTAATCCGCAAAAACAGAGCCCCAAGCTCTGATACCACTTGTTGGAACCCGGATGACTAGAGAGGGAGGGGGGGGGGAATATAGCCAATCACTTAGACTTAGACGCTAATCGAATTTCTGCACTCAGAGTTGTTAGTAGCACAGCGGAAGTTGCAAGAACAGAGTATGCAGAAGAACGGAAGACAAAAACAAAACAACACAACTAGTAAGATCGCTAACAAGGAGGGTTTACAAGATTCGGGGATAACTTGTCCCTACTCCTTGGCGTGCCCGTAATGTGGGCGATCCCTTGATCGTCGACAGATCAAGCCCCGGTTAACACCGGATAGAAGACAAGCTCCTTGAGAAACCTCTCCACAGCGTTTCAATCACAGATGTATGTTTAAGCACAATGAAACAACAAGAAAAATCTTACTCAGCACAAGCAAGGACAAGAACACAGCCAACTCCCTCAGAGCTCCACCCAGCGACGATCTCACGCAAGAGCCTTCTCCTCGTGTCTTCTCGCTGATGGACTCGGAGTTTCTTGTTCCCTCCTTCAAGTACTCAAGTAATGAATGGTTGCTTCACAGATAGCAGTAGCTTGCTCAAGATGTTGAAAACTTCAGAACGCGCAAGCCAGTCGTGGAGAACTCAAAGGCGCAGCAAGCACTTCATTCGCAAATACTTAGAACTCTCTACCAACGAAGCCTTCTACAACCCTTTTGTTTCTCCACTCTGCATCAGGTGAGAGCATCTCCTGCAGCCTCCAGCTGCTTCCCTGCCAACGCCAGCTACCACTGAGCCCCTCCCTGGACTTCCTGAGCTCCCCTCAGCCAAGCTCCCCTCAGCAGCTTCAGCCGTTGCAACCTGGGATGGAAAACGGACAATCCTGCTCCAAGGAAAGCCTCCATTGACTTCTCCTTGAGTGTTTGAATCCTCCCCTGTCACCTGCAGCTTAATCAGAGTGTTAGAGCAGCATATCAAACAGCAAATCATATATCAGATGTTAAGCACAGAGAATCGGATACGTTCAGACGCGATCAGAGCGTCTGACAGTGTATTTTGAATTAAAGTGATCGGTCACCGGACCGATCAGAGGGTCTCCTGATTGGTCACCAGACCGATCAGGATGGGTCCGGACCGATCAGGCTTAGTCCTGATCGATCCCCCAACGCTCAATCAGAAATCGCGATTTCTTTGGGATTCTCCTGGACCGATCACCAGACCGATCCCAGGTTGTGGATCGATCACCGGACCGATCCACCCCTTTATCGAGCGATTTCTGAGCTTCGCAGTCCAAACCTCCTGATCGGTTACCTGACCGATCAGAGGTTCTCCTGATCGGTCACCAGACCGATCAGATCATGACCAGACCGATCAGGCTTCGTCCTGATCGATCTTAGTGAGGAACCCGCGAAGCTGGATCGTTCTCCAGAACGATCTGCACAGTGAGTCAGATCGGTCACCAGACCGATCAGGAGCAGATTAGCAGGGGAACTCAACCTCACTGTGTGCTCCCTGATCGGCCACCAGACCGATCAGGAGCCAGCTAGTGGGTGAAACGCATACTCCCTGATCGGTCACCAGATCGATCAGGAGCCGCACAATAGGTTCCCAACCTCACTGTGTGCTCCCTGATCGGTCACCCGACCGATCAGTCATTGCTGGATCGGTCACCAGACCGATCCATGACGGAGCAGCGTGCCAGCTTCCCTGATCGATCACCAGACTGATCCAGGGACTCAACCTAGCCCTCCAAGCTAGGTTTTCATCCACCTTAGCCCTCCAAGCTAAGGATTTTTCACCTAACTCTCCAAGTTGGGAATTTGCACCTAACCCTCCAAGTTAGGACTTTTCACCTAGCCCTCCAAGCTAGGACTTTTCAACCAACCCTTCCGAATTAGGACTTTTCCAAACCTAGTCCTCCAAGCTAGGACCTGACCCTCCAAGCCGGGACTTTTTCACCTAACTCTCCAAGATGGGAATTTGCACCTAACCCTCCAAGTTAGGACTTTTCACCTAGCCCTCCAAGCTAGGACTTTTCACCCACCTCTTCCGAATTAGGACTTTTCAATACCTAGCCCTCCAAGCTAGGATTTACCACACCTAACCATCCACGTTAGGATATTCCAACACCTAGTCCTCCAAGCTAGGATTTTTCATAACGTGTCTGATCCCCGATCAGGACTTAATCATAATTATAATCAAAATCATCCACCTAAACTAAAATCGGTGTCAACACCAAAACAACAATCAGGGTTAGACTGCATCAACAGCCAGGGCTTCCACTTGCTTAGTATCGGGTCCTCTAAACATACCGAGACTTCCTACCGGATGTCTACCCATCTAGATTTCTTGTCTGGTTTCCATGATCTGCCAAGATTTTCTGCCTAGTATCGGGTCCTGCTGATCTACTAGAGCTTCACTGAGGTAATCTTCCTGCACACTAGATCAACACATCGGATAACAACAAGATTTAACTGTGAACATTTGCTAACATCAAAATATATGTTTAACTGTGATGCATCCTGTATTAACAATCTCTCCCTTTTTGATGCTTGACAACTTGATTCATAATTAAGTTCAAACAGTATATATAAAGAAGTAAATAATTCCCCCCTCAAACAAAATGCCCCCTGTATGTGATATTTCTCCCCCATTGACTAGCATCAAATATAAAGGATTACAATAGGATTGTATCAAAAGTAGTTTAAAAAGGTAAAAAATTTATGTTTTTAAAACTTAGATTTGTGATTTTTAACATTTAATTTAGATTTAAAATCACATTGAAATAGTTGAGGTTTGAGGACTAGTTCAATTTAAAAGTTTTAAGCTTTAAGTTAAAGTTTAATGTTCAAAATTATGCTTAAAAGTAGTCAAAAATTAGATTTGATGAATTAATTTTGAAAATAAAGTTTAAGGTTAAACAAATTTTGAAGAATTAATTTATGTTAAATGTCTTTATAGATAATGAGGCCTGGTTGAAAAGTTAAGTTAATGTTTTTAAAATTAAAATTAAAATTAATATTTTAATTTGGAAAAAATTATTGTTGAAAATTTAGTTAAATATTTTATATTTTTGAAAAATCAGTGAAATTTTAATTTAGGTTATGATATACGTTATAAAATTAAGCTTAAAAAATTTCTATGTTTAAGTTTATAGTTTTAAAGATTAGTTTAGATTTTAAAAATTTAAAGTATAAATTAGGTTTTTAAGTTTGAAAAATATAACTTAGTTTTGATTTTGAAACCAAGTTTAGGATTTTAAAGTTAAAATTATTTTAAAAAAAATTTATAGTCTTAAGTTTAAGGTTTGAAATATTTGTTTTAAAATTTAAAAAATTATTTTAAGTTTGAAATTAACTAGTGTGAATAAATTTGAAATAAGATTAAGAGTTGAAATTTAGTTTAAGTATGAAATTTGCTCCCCTTAAATTGATATTTCTTTTAAAAGGTTATCCTAAGGCCCATGCATGGGAAAAGAAAATCTAAAGTCTTTTTATGAAATGTCCAACTTTAGTACTTAGTTAAATAGCATAAGATATTAGCTTGGGTGATTAGAAGTTGGTCAAGTTGAAAGTGTTGGTGCAATCGATCCAAGTTTGATCGGGTAGATCATTGATTTTGATGTGTGTGTCAATATGATTAAGTTAGGTTTTCATATTGATTTTGATGTGTGTGTTTGAGTCTTGTAGGACTTGGTGAATCACACATGAGGATTAACGGAGTGAAGCATCCGAGGGACGAGAGCCGAGGAAGAGGACTTCAAAGAGCGAGCCGAGGAAGTAGACTTCTAAGGCATAGGCGAAGGATGACATGGAGACGAGCCGCGGGCTTGTGTGCGCATCCAAGGGACGAGAGCCGAAGGAAAAGAACTTCAAGGGGCAAGCCAAGGAAGTGGACTTCAAGGCATACGCGAAGGATGGACTCCGGAGAGGCTGAGAGTGAGTTTGTAAGCTGGGCAGTCGACTAGCAAAGTAAGCAGTCGACTAGCAGCGTGGAGATGAAACTCACAGAAAGATCAATCGACTTGTCCAGGCTCCAGTCGACTGGTCCAGGCACCAGTCGACTAGTCTGCTAAAAAATATAGTCGTTAGGTTAGCCGTTGGCTGGACATCAGTCGACTGGCCCTGGGGGCAGTCAACCGATATAGGGGCTGAGCTATTTGCATAATAGCTCTCTCCACTATTTAAAGGGAAACTTGAGACTTGAGATAGGTTAGCAATTCATTGTGATATCCTTACTCAAGTGCTCAAGCTCCAAGTGTTCATCTTTCTCCCAAATCCTAGCTCAATCTTATAAGGAGGAGGAAGCTTTTGTGAGAGGTTATTCTCCATCGAGAAGGAGAAAGCTTTAGCCGAAGATTGCTGGGGCGTGATCCACCAAAGAATCAAGGGTTTGTTCATCTCAAGGACACGTCGTGGAGTAGGAGCAAGTAATCTCCGGATCACATAATCGGTAAAGTGTTAACATTGTATTAATTGATAAATTAAGTTTCTGCTTGTGCTAACTATTATAAAAAGAAGTTGAATTTGGGTGACAAAGCTATTCACCCCCTCTAGCCGTGCCATCAATTTCAACAGAAAGATGGTTTATACTTGTTCAACTTGATCAATTTGAGTTTAATGCTTTTGATTTATAATGATGCACTAACATAAACATCTGAAATCTATGCTATATCCTAAGAATCTCACCCATTCTAGGTTTGAATAAAATACAAATAAGGGATCCTAATGTGCTTGTGAGATGTTGGTTACCTAAAGCTATTAGTGCATGCAAGCTACGATAAGAGCATAGGCAAGTTCCATTCTAAGTTTTGAAAAAGTCCTAAGTTTTGGAATTTGTAAAAACATAAAAAAAATTGAAAACTAGAATTTTGAAAATAGTCATGCAAGTAAAATCCCAAGCACATTCCTAATTGTCTTCTTAGATTACTAAATTCAATTTCAGCTAAGCTGATTTGAGAAAAACAGCAAGAGCTTATGCATTGATAGCCTTACACAGCTGATATTGTATGTCATATTCGCTTAGTTCAATAATCAATTTAATTAGCTGACCAGAAGCTTTAGAGTTGATAAGAATTTTGCTTAAAGTACTGTTGGTGAGTACGATAATAGTGTGGGATAGGAAATATGGGCACAACCGCTAAGTGATCAACACCAGAGCATATGCTAGCTTTTCAAGTGACGTGCATCAGCATTCAGCTTGCTTGAGCAAATGACCAAAGAAGTAGATAGGGTGTTGTTCACCCTGGTACTCTGCCCCTTTTGTTACCGAGAGGTAAACATATAGCGGCTCGCCTGCCTCAGGCTTGGATAAGACATGCACATTGGAATGATATTTTTTGAGTCCTTCGAAGGCCTTGTCGTAAGCTACATTCCACTGAAATTTAGTGGCGTTGTGTAATATTTAGAAGAATGGAAGACTTCGATCAGCCGATCAGGAAATGAACCAAGATAAGACTATTATCCGATCGGTCAACCTTTGAGCTTCCTATAGGTTGTGTGGTGGTGGCATCTCCAACAGGGCTTATACTTTATGGGGATTGGCTTCAATGCATCTTTCTGTCACAATATACCTCAAGAATTTGCCACTCCTTAGTTTGAATAAACACTTATCTGGATTGAGCTTCAACCCATACTGTTTGAGAGTTTGACATGTCTCGTTGATGTCGGCAATCAACTCTGCCAATCGAAGGGTTCTGATGAGGATGTCATCTACATATACTTTAATATTTCTACTAATCTGGTCTTGAAAGTCTTGGTTCTTCAACCTCTGATATCTTGTCCCTACATTCTTAAGACCAAAAGGCATCATTGTATAACAATACGTACCTTGTGAGGTGATAAAGCTGACTTTTTCTTGATCTTCATTAGCTATAAGGGCACTTGATGATTCCTTGATTAGCATTCAGTATACATATAAATTCACTACTAGGTGTAGAATCCACCATTTGATCGATTTGAGATAAGGGCTAACAATCTTTTGGGCAAGCCTTGTTAAGATCCCTAAAATCGATACAGACTCGCCACTTGTTGTTGGGTTTGGGTACACACACCACATTTGTGAGGCAGACAGGAAACTGTACTACATAATTGGCAATAACCGCTATGATGACTAGAGCGTCTTCATGTGGAACCTCAACCTTATGTAAATCTTAGGGTCTGAAAGTAATTTGTGAGCCTATAGAATGAGAAGAACTTGATCTAATTTCATGAATTTTCAATCTCTAGACTTGAGCCTTCCGGGCTCAACTAGTGTTCCCGTAAATTGGACCACTAGATATAATTTTTACGCCCCTGGGTGGCATTGCATATATTTTCTTGCTCCTCATCAATAGGATGTGAATCAGAATATCTGCTCTACTGAAGGAGGAGCCCACTCGGTCGTCAATGCTTGTTGAGGTCGTACTCCCTATGGGTTGCGGTTGTTCTGTTGCTAATGAGGAGGGGTAAGCTATTGCATTTCTTGAGTTTAGGAAGCTTGTTGGGCATGCTCTCGTGCCAACTGCCAACAATCGCTGGTGTCATGGGTGTTGGTACGATGGAAGGTACAATAGGGCCTCCATCGATTGCCTCCTGCTCGATTGTTCTGAGCATTCTCTACTATCTGAATATGCATTTGACCGCTTTTCCTATTATTGGGAGTCGGTCGGCCGATTGGGGGCTCTTCAAAGGGTTGATCGATGGGTTTGACTTTGTATTTTTGCTGTGGCAAAGTCATCATGGTCTCCCTCCACCGAGCGGCTTGTGCCTCTTCTATATTAATGTAGCTGGACTCCCTTCTTAATAGGACGTTGAAACTTTTGGATGGCTTCCTTACCATTGAACGGAAGATATCTCAATCCTGAAGTCCTTGAGACAAAGAATTGATCAAGATCTCTTGATTAGCGGTGGGTACGCCCATACAACTTAGTTGAATCTTTTGATGTATGCCCATGGAGATTCCTTAGGGTCTTGTTTCATGGAGAAAAGGTTAAAGTTGGTTTTGTGATACTTCTTACTACTGGCAAAGTATTGCAAAAACATCTTCTTGAATTCTTTGAAACTACGAATTGAATCGTGCGGTAGCATGTCAAACCAACATTGTGCGGAGCCAGAGAGAGTGGTCAGGAAAACTCGACACTTCATTGCATTCGAGTATTGGTAAAGCATGGCTGAATTTTCAAACTTCATGATGTATTCCTTAGGGTATGTAGTGCCCGCATATTCTGTAATGGTGATATCTTTAAAGAAATGTGGCAGAGAATCTTCTAGAATTTCTTTTGAAAAAGGCACATTTGGTCGATTAGGGGATTGTTGATCGATGGACACTTTTCCTTTGCTGATGCCTCTTTGTAAGATGTGACCTGAAGAATTCGTGACCATACGATCAACTTGGGCATCTCTTCGATCGTCCAATTGGGAAAGGGATGGGGGGAAATTGTATTTGTTTCACGACTAAATCCCCCTGTTGAGGAGCTGTTGCAGAAGTAGTACGAGCCTGGGGTGTGGAATCACCAGGCTGCTGATGTAGTTATGTCAAAAGTTGTGCTTTGGTGGCTATCAACAACTCTAAATCTTCGTGGGAAATTATTGTTGTGTTGTTATTGTTGGAATATGCCATTCTCATCGTCAAGGATCAGGCGAAGAAGTAATTTCCCACAAACGACACCAATTTGTTCCCGTCCTCAAGTGGAGAAGAACAACATATCACAAATGTTGAACAACACAACACCAATGTGCACTCATCGAAGACTCGAAACTAGCTAGATTGATCTTGCAAATGGAACAAGGAGGAGGTTAGAAGCACAGCCAAGGGGGTCCCGGTGTAGGCATTTCGACGCTCAAGTCATTCAAAGAGAGGTGGAATGCTAGAGTAAAATGAAAGCTTCAATATACCTGTATCATGGAGGAGGGGCCCCTATATATATGCTCACTTTCGATGACCCACATTGTTGAGGTGTCGCATCAGTTGTAACAGAGATGCTATATCAATGGTTTGCTTGTAAGAAATCAAATTAGCTGATAATCTGAGCAGGTTAGTATTTAGACCATTGTGCCACTGAGCAGTTGAGTATTGAGCCTATAGATTTATTGAGCAGTTGACCGTGTCAGGGAAGCATATAATTAGTTTTTAAGGAAGTGCAGGATGATGTCATCCTCGTCTTATTAGTGTTTATCTTATACTGTTGAGGGATCCAAAACTCTCCCGTATCAATTGCTATTCTTATCTTTACTCGCTTAGCAGAAACGATAAAAAGATGATAAAATTTGTATTAAAAGCAAAGAGTGGAATCTCAAGATTGATAAACCTTAAATTCTTACCTCCTAACACAACTAATTCCCATCCACGTTACTTCTAAATTATTTTATCTCTTCCATAATGATTTCAGGACGGACTGATGGCTATCATGGGCCGAAAGGCCCAATTTCATCGAGAGTCGCCTGATTAACTTTTGTCAGTTAACATGGGGATATAGGGCGAATATAAACTAAAACTAGTTTCACCCACGCTGATTGCCCGCCTACACGTGCGAATTCGATAGAGAGTTGATGACTTTTCGTGCATGCAACAATGATACATTAATAAATGAATGTCCCGCGGTCACGTGGTTAGTAGTGCGGTCGTTCCCGTTGGAGGAGATTGGTTGACCAAAATTAGATTTGGTGGTGGCGGTGGTGCGCCGCTCCCGTGATAGCTGATTGTTGGTCCTTTCGGTAGATCTGCTGACGTGTGCGTTTGAATGGTAGGGGAAGAAGAGGTCCTTTTTTTTTCCAACGACCGAAGCATATTTTTAACTATTTGTGCAAGACCATTGTAGAATGCTTCAATGTTTTAGATCTCTACGAGAAAAAAAATGGAGATTTAGACAGTTGCAGTTAATTTAGAATTTGAACTCTTTAATATGTTCTTTAAATTTGGGATAGGTAATTGAATGCATCTTAAGCCCACAAAATACACCATATGCATAATTATATAAAGGTATTTGAATTGTAATATTTTATTGATATTATTAATGAACTTTGTGTGCATCTTAATGTCTTATTTAATCATGAGTGAGCATGTGAGATCTAGTATCTTTATACTGGAGTATAATCTCACAAAATCTTGAAGACAACAAAGTTCAAGCTCTTATACTTATCCTAATTGATAATTCAAATAAATTATAGAAGGTCCCACCAAATTAGGCCTCACCCAACCGTCAATGTCCTAGATTTTTCATTTATCTTCGAATATTCTTGCACTGTGCTAGGGCGATTCCAACCTCTTCACCATGTATGTCAAATACATTTTGACAAAAAAAGTTTGATATGCAATTTAGTTGATTATAAATTTATGCTAAAAAGGAAAGAAAAAAAGCATTTACCAATTAAGGACCATTATGATCTAACCACTGAGATCAATTTTAGCCTTTAGTTAGTCACATAATGACTAGTCAACGACAGGATCATTTAATTACCACGCAATCATTGAAGTTTCAAAATCTTTCTTGAGGTCGACGAATTTAAGGAATTGCTCTAACCACGGCAACAGAGGCGTCAATGGTTCATGTAAATAGATTATTTCACATTATCTATTTTTTAATAATTACAATGTTTAAATTTTCCAAAAGCAACACATTCTTTCTTTCTACCCCCGAAATTTAATTTATAGATATCTCAGTAATATTATCATTATCTCTTATTCTCTTCAGTGTTTATAATAAATACATAAGTTTTTATGAATGGCTTAAAAAAAGAAATGAAACTCGGTACAATTACATTGGTTGCGTTAGCTGTTCCGTATTAGTGAGACTGGAGTCATGTCGTTCTTTTTTTTCTTCGTGCGTGGAATTTGGAAAGTAGTGGCCTTGTCTCAGCCGTCCGATCCCGGGCCCGACGTCACGATTCACGAAAAGAGGCAGGCGAGAAAACTGAGCCGTAGGTTCCTCATCTTCCTCCGTTTCCGCTCAATATTAATGTGCCTAACGCCGCTTTCCTCCTTCCTTTTTCTCCTCCGCTTCGCTTCGGGGTTTTAGCGGCGACCAGATCGAGAAGCGAAGAGAGGTAGAAGGCGAGGCCGGCGGCGAGTACGAACGCCGACGAGTTACGCTACACGTTTGGATTTATCATTTATGTCGTCTGGCGCCTTCGATCTATTCTTGCTCGGTACCGGAAAGTTTGTAGCTCTGGATGAGCAAAGCCTCTCTGTCTCCTTCATTGTCGGCGGTCTTGCTTTCTTTCTCTTCGTGCACTCCTCCATCTCTTCCATTCCACCGAGGTGGGAAGAGTCGGAGAAGACGGGCTCGATGCAATATACTAGGTTTGTCTCTATCATGCTTTGTTGCGTAGTTGGTTGTTCTCTTTGTTTTAAATAGTTTGGTCGGGAAAGCTTAAGATCTTCACTTTTTTTTTTTTTTCCGGTTTTCATGGCTGCAGGCTTGGTTTTGATGTGAAGCACTTCGGATTTCAGAATATAAATCTGTGTTTTGTCCTGTTCATCTTCTTAAGAGGAGCCCTCACTTGACACAGTGATTCGAAGAACTCTCACCTTTTTGCTTGTTTTTTCCTTTGTTCTTCTTGCGTCTTTTTGTTCTTAATTCGATTTTGAGGTTGAGCGAAAAAGGAGAATGACTGCAGCGCAGCGCCTTCCCAGGAAGCAACACGATAAGATGGGTGAAAGGAGGACAAGGAGGCAGCAGCAACTTCTCAGATCCGATTCCAGTTCCCTGTTTGAATCCAAACGCTCGGCGAGAAGAATCCGTGTCATCTTTGATGACCCCGACGCTACTGAATCGAGCGGGGACGAGGACCTGAGCTATTCCTGCCGCAAGAGGAGGGCGATTCACGAGTTCCCGGCGCCTCCGGTTCTTCCTGCCGTCTTCTTTCGCCCCTCGTCGCAGGAAAGCAGTGGGAGGAACCGTAGAATCTCTAAACCCCTGTGCAGGCCAAGGCGCAAACCACTTGGTTCGGTTACTTCGTCATCCACTGCTTCCTCCACCAGATTTAAGGGGGTCAGGCAGCGGCCGTGGGGGAAATGGGCAGCGGAGATCCGCGACCCAATCCGCGGTGCGCGTCTCTGGCTCGGCACTTACGACACGGCAGAGGCTGCCGCCGCCGCTTACGCGGCAGCTGCTCTCCGCTTTCAAGCCGAGAAGAAGAATCTATCCCGCATTGCTTCCTCCGACACCACCTCATCCTCTTCCTCGACGCGCTCCGTCGCCATAGGAACCCAGCCTCCACCTTCTCCCTCATCTGTGCTCGACTGCCGGAGCACCCCAGTGAAGGCCTCCGCTGCGGAAGAGCAGTCCATCGCGGAGCTATTCGTGGAGCACAGCCTGTCTCTGGTAGACACCGGATTAACATTCGAACCAGACCTCTTTCTTGTGGATCAGATCGAGGAGGAGCTTCTCCCGAACGAGTTCCTCGGTTTTGAAGACATTCCCATCGACGAAGAGATTGACGGCGCCGACTTTCCCGGTATTGAGATCCTCAATCAATGGATGGATTTCGACTTCTAACGAAGTTGAAAATTTTGCAGCAACTAGTACCGTCCTTTTTCGACTATTGCCACTAAAATCCTATTAATTAGTATTATTATTATCATTTAAGAATTTTGCTGGAGGAAGAAGGGAGGAAGATTGTGTTCATTAGTTCACTTTTGCAGTGCGTGAGGGAGTTTCTTGGATTTTTCGAAGCTATAACAGCTGCTCCAAGAAGTTTGTTGCTCTTTCTCTCTTCTAATATGTGTTTTTGGTATGATATTTATCTAATTGCAATACAGTACTGTCTTCACTTTGTGCAAGCTGAGTGCCCAAATTTTGCTGCTTTCTAGATGGGTTGGTTACTGACTGTGGTCTGTTAAACTTGTGCGCCCAAGTACTTATGGTTAGTGTAGCTGCTGCATGACATACTGGAGATGCTTATTGGTTTAGTATAGTTGACGTTGGCCTCGAGATGCAGGAAATCCTATAATTTGTTTTATATTTTATGCATTGAAGTGCTAAGGAGGTAGCTTCATTCACGGGATTGATTCGAGCCACAGGAAAGGAGAGGTGGCTTCACTCTTGGATACAATGCCAGTTACGGTCAAACGCTCCGAGCAAGTGTCAACTTGAGGTCATTATTAGGAGACAAGGAAAAAACGGAAAGGTTAATTATCCAGATGCTTTAACTAAAGCAGGGGAAGAAGCGAAGATGTCGAAGGAACCTTTGTTTGGCGATTGCTAGCTGCTATAGCAAAAAGCAAGCATTCATAATGAACTGGTGGTGCTGCAGCATGTGGACGTTGTTGTTAAAGATGTGGAATTGCCCATGATTATCGTCTGAATTCATGTGCACATCTCCATCAATTAATGTCGGGTTGAATAGGGCCACACATACATGGGCTGGACTGGATAAGATGACTCCTCCTCCAGATAACCATATCTATTGCCACTTGGATCTGTTTGATGCAGCTCAAAGCCCGTACTCAGTCTCTCATCTCATGATATGCATGGACATTGGATTCACCTCGGCAGCATTTATTGTGATCATTTTTTTCCCAACTAGAGAAGGTAGAAAAAATGATTTTTTTTATCGAAGGACACACATAAATTATTGAATTGAGCAAAAGCCTAAATATATTATTTTCATATTTACCAAAAACACAGTCATTTATTTACTTTTGCCGTTCCACCACCACAAATTCAATTTTTATCTCTCTTTTTTTTCTATCATTTTTTCTCTCTTTTCATTCCTCACTTCTCTTCTTTATTTTTTTTCTCTTTTGCATGCATACATTAATGTGGATCCCACAACATTTAAAATTTATATAAGCCTTAGGCTTGATATAAATCGTGGGCCTGATATGTTTCATATCAGGCTCAACGTGTATTTGATATTTATTCATATAAGGTGGGTCTGATATGGAACCATATCAGGTTCACGTTCGGCTAATTCTTTTGATAATATGTTAACACCTTTACAACATGTTTGGAAAGGGATGAAATTGATATTTCTTATTTTGGCTTTTCTAAAGGTATTAAACTATTATCGAAAAAATAATCCCAATGTTGGACCTGATATTGTTCCATATCAGGCTCACGTTAGGTTGATTCTTTCGATAATAATTTAATAATTTTCTACTTTAATTTAGACTATTATTTTCAATTAGTTTTTTAAAAGTTTACCATGATAAATCAACCATTTGTCAAATAACTTAAAAAATACATTAACTCAGTAATAATAAACTCATGTTTAGTCAGAATATCACAAAATTTCCTAATAGGAAGAATTTACTGGATGTCATTTACATTATATGCAACGTCCAAATCCCTTCCTAATATGCATTGAGATACCACTAGTAAATGGAGGAATTAATGTTAGGTCTAGTCATTATCTACCATGATCATGGGAATGAAAATGGGTAAACTTTCAATATGAAGTCATACACTGTGTGACAAGGGTAGAAAGTAAATTCATGGTCTTTAGGTGATAATTAGAACTACATAGAGGGCAATGAACATCCTAAAAGTTGACATGCTTATTCTAATGAAATGTGAAATAATTAACATGATGAAGACCAAAATTAAAGGATTAGTGTGATGTCAATCATAAAAATTTTAAACATGTTTTAATGAGTAATACATGTGTCACGCCCCCAGTGGCACATGCTTACTCGAAAATCGGACGGCATCTCCCCTGTATGGCGGACAAGTTGGGACAAATATACATATCTCTCAACTTAAAAGATGGCTCAGCCATCAATAACATAAAGTAAGAGCACAATTACTCAGTTAATATCAAAATAGAAGATCTATGGATGACTCAGCCATCATTAACATGAAGAAAGTCTACATACCACAGAAAACTCAAATGTATCTATAATAACGATAAAACCAGTCCGATACCTGATAAATGAAATAAAACACTAGTGTCACGCCCCCAGAGGCACATGCTTTTTCGAAAATCGGGCAGGATCTCCCCTGTACGGCGGACAATATAGGACAATAATACATAATATCTCCACCAATATAGCTCAGCCACAAGCGGCTGGCATCACAACAATAAGTAAACACAACCACGCAGTTTATATTAGAAATAAAGATAATGGGTGGCTCAGCGACCCTAATCATAAAAGATCTACAAGTTCAAAAGAACACCAAAAGACTGATAATGACAAAACCCGAAATGAATATAATTTGACTACAAGTACTGAAAACAAACAACTAAACCAAATACGGAAGACTAACTCAACTCGACACTGGGACTGGCAACTAGATCCTCTCTTGGCTCCAAGAAATACGTCTACCTGCTATCTGAAACAACAAAAAGAAAAGTAGGGGTGGTGAGTCCGGGCGGACTCTGCGGGTATATGAGTAGACAAATAAGCATGACATAATAAGGATAACGGAGTAGTGAAATCAACAGTGTACAGTCTATAAGGAATATAAGATTTCCTAAATATGCATAACATATATAAAACAACAAGATATAAAATCGAATAACAACTGATATAAAAAAGAACATCAACTAAGCATGTATATACAACACGACAACGAAAAATCCAACATATACATGCATGTCAATCATGTGCAACAACCATAGCTCATAGAAGTGCATCAAACACAAGCAAATGCATAAAAGAAATACGTATGCATATGATGCAATGACATGTGTCACCCCTGACGCCAGTCAAGCCGTCAACACATCCCATCTGTGTGACCGAGTGGGTAGGGCTGTGATAACTGTACCACTCTAACAACAAATACCACAAAAGGTGTAGTTGAGTGGACCGGATACTGGGGAGTCCACACTCCAGACCCACTGTACATCGGGGGAGCTATCAACTGCTCTAATATCCCTCAAAAACAAACAACGGTGAGGGTGAGCCACCAACGACTCATCCCTCTAAAAACAACTGTGAGGGTGTCACTGTTTGGCATAACAAGACAGATGCTCGCACTCTAATATCTACCACGACAACAAGTGGTTGAGTGAATCGAGCACAAATATAACTAACGACGGCTTAACCAAATGTAAGCCTAACAGTTGTTAGTATGCAACGTGCAAGTATGGTGCATGCTATACGATGCACGAATAACCGGAGAAACAACGATGCAATAAAATCCAACGAGTATACGATGCATCAATACAACCAATCGAAAATCGAAAACCAACGATTATGCACCTACACTACTAGGTAGGGTATTTCTAATGCCAAATAAACCTATTTGTGTTTAATGGACTTCTAAGTACTCGTGTACAAGCGGTACTTTACAGAACAGAAAACCGACCGAGGACTGTACAGATACGAATTTGGGAACACTCGAAGATCATCGAAGAATAAGTCTCAACGACGATATTTTAAATAACGACAAAGAACAAGGTCAAGCAACCTATCAGACATAATATAGCCATGCTTTTAAGGTAAAGAAAACTACTCGAGTACAAAGGAGAAGTACCCGCCTTTTATTATAGAAGTTTGTAACCGAGAACCTTCTACGATCAACCGAACAAGTCCGAATTAAGGTCCTGTATCAAGGACATAAATTTAGCTATTTATACCATTAAGTAAATTAGCCAAATAAAGTACTAAACATGATTAAGATACATCTTAATCACAACTTGTATTTAAATAAATCATCAATAGCAGGAAGTTCCTTCTTAAGGGTATCACAATTAAGTTATTAGATTAATTTCCGAACCAACCTAAGGAACTACTATATTTTACCCCAAAACTCAATCGACATCCAAAACAAATCCCACTACCCAAATCATACGGAATCAATTCCCATGGTCATTAGTGGCACACGGCATAATCCCCACTTGAAACATCGCGCTATCTTCCAAGCAACTCTAAAATAGATTACAAGTTTAACACAACCTCTCATGGCCTATCCCAATAACACAACACACCATTGTAGATCCTTCTAGCCACTTACAACACCCTAGCCAAACAGAACAACCACCCATCACAAAACCAACATCCTCTGCTCTCATCCACTGATCAGAAGACACCAACAATTCTATCATCTTACCATTCGGTCAACATACAAATCAACAAAACTAAAGCAAACAAAATTGAAAACAGGAATTCACTTCCCCGATCCAACTCGACCAACACAACAGAATACCTAGAATTATGAGAAAACTCACAGCAGTGATCACAGAACCAAAACCAAATTTCCTCCTACATTCAAAATCCCCAAGTTCGATTCCAGAACAATAGAAACCAATTTCGATCCATAAAAGCAAAGAAGATGGAGACTTACCCTGCGATCGGCAATCAAAAATTTGGTGGAAGGCGACGCGGCTCCGACAATGAATGACCAGCGCAACAGTGGCTGCTCACGATCTGCAGACGCGATTGAGAACAACCCTCCGGCCTCTCTGCGTCGTCTCCGCTCTTCGATGAAGGGAAGAAAGGTGTGGCGTCGGCTAGGGTTCCAGGCAAGGCACGACGCGACCAAGGAGACTCGGCTAGGGCTCGGCTCGGCGTCGAAACCAGCGAAGAAGAAGAAGAAGGGAAGGAGAAGAAGTCGGAGGAGTTGTGGCGGTTTCGAGCGGCGAGCAACTCACTGCGTGCAGGGCGGCGTCGGGCAGGGAAGAAACAGAAAGGGAAAACTGAATCGGAATATAAATTTAGGGCTAAGATTAATAGGTTTGGCTTTTTGCAAACAAGCCCTCCAACTTCAGTAAATTCCAACTAAGTCCCTAATTATGAATTTTTTCCATTTAGCCTCTAAAAATTCGGTATTTAACAACTAGTCTAGGAATTAAATACGGAAAGAACGAAAACACAGAAAATAAAACAACTAAGATAAATAACTAAACTCAAGTCCAAAATGAAATGACACGGTGGGACTGACAACTGGATCCTCTCTTAGCTCCAAGTGATGCAACTCCCTGCTATCTGAAACAAAATAGGAAGCAGGAGTGGTGAGTCCGGGCGGACTCAGTGAGTATATGAATAGTCAAAAGCATGATATAACAAAAGATATAATAAGTAGAGAAACAACAGGGTACAATATCTAGGAAATAGAAGATCACCTAAACATGTATAAAACAATGCAACAACATTATATCAAAACCTCTAAACATGTATAAAATAACGCAATAACATAACATATACATGCATGTCAACCAAGTACAACAATCATAACTCATATAAATGCAACAAACACAAGAAAATGCATAAATACAATCAATGCATATGATGCAATGATATGTGTCGTCTCTGACGCTAGTCAAGCCGCCAACACATTACATCTGTGTGACCGAGTGGGTAGAGCTGTGACAACTGTACGCACGCCAACGGATACCACTAATACACGTAGTTGAGTGGACAGGATGCTGGGGAGCCAACTACTCCAAACCCTGATATATATAGGGGGAGCTATCAATACCTCTAACTCTCGAAAACAACGGTGAGGGTGTCATTGCTTGACTACCTTTGCAACATGTGTGGCATAACAGGATAGTTGCTTGCACTCTAGCAACTACAACGACAACAAGTGGTTGAGTAAACAAAGCAACTAAATGACTAACGATGGCTGAATCAAATGAAAGTCCAATAGTTGTTAGTATGCAACATGTAGGTATGGTGCATGCTACAAGATGCACGAACAACCGAAAAACAACGATACAATAAAATCCAACAAGTATCAACGATACATCGATACAATCAACCAAGTATCGAAAACCAACGATTATGCATCTACACTACTAGGTAGGATATTTCTAATGCCAAATAAACCTAATTGTGTTTACTGAATCTCTAAGTACTCGTGTGCAAGCGGTACTTTACAGAATAGAAATTCAACGGAAGACTATACGGATACGAAATTTCGAATAACTCGAAGATCAACGAAGAAAGGTATCAACGACAACAATAAACAATCAACGGCAAAGAACAAGATCAAACAACCTATTTAGACATAAACAACCATATTTAAAGATAAAAGAACTACACGAGTACAAAGAAGAAGTACACGTCTTAAATTGTAGAACGTGCCCAAATAAATCTCCCACGATCAACCGTGCAAGCCCAACTCAAGGCCCTGTACCAATGATAAAGTTTAGCTAATTATAAAATTAACAACTTAGTTAAACGAAATACTAAACATAATTAGGATAAATCTTAATCACAACTTCTATTTAATTACATCTATTTAGTTAAATCCAATATAACTATGGGTTCCTTCCTAACCTAATTATCATAATTAGGTTATTAAGTAAATTTCCCAAATTAACGAAACTACCACGACTACCAACCTAATCCTCGAATCCGTTAACTATTAGATTCAAGGTATACATAATAAGGAGGTCAAGCTCAACTCCCTAATCTAAATCAAATTATCCCAATATCGTTAAATCTCATAATTCCTGTAGCTTGCCTAAATCATCAGCCTCGTGCATTTAATATTAACCATTCTTTACATAGTTGGAAGCGATCCCAAAATAATATAATGATGGTCATAGCAAAGTTGCATTCATTAACATACAATTCACTCAACTTATACAAGGTAAATTAATAAATTTTTAATTCATTTGTTGAAAACGATCTAGAACACTTATAAGAAACTGATATAGAATTGATTAGTATAAGAAAGTGAAGTAGCAGAGATAACATAAAACTCTTTGATATATGTAAAATGATCAAACTGCTTGTAATCATCCTATAACTCAATAAGCAACAAAAATAACACGCATTAGCCCCAGATTATTCTTCATTCACGGCAAAGATCAAATCTAGATGGAGGAAGAAACAACCCCACCGTACCTTGTGGGGGTTGACAATAATTCTGCGCCCTAAAGGTGAGCCCAACAACTCCTGTGGGACGACTACGGAAGGAGGATAAACTGAGGAGATCGCATGGAGAAATCGTAAGGTGAGGGTTGTCGACGTCGTGTGTTTGCAAAGAGAGTCGACGTCGCGTGTTTGCGAAGAGAAGGGAGAGGGCTTTCGTTGAGGGAAGAGTCGCCCGGTGTCTTCTTCGTGTGTGCCGAAGAGGAGGAAGGAGAAGAGGAGGACGCTTGCAACGGGCTTCGGCGGCCGCAGAGGAGAACTGCTCACTGAGTGCGGGTGGGCGACGTCGGGGCGGAAACATGGGTAAGTTTTAGGGGTTTTGGATGCTTTAGGATTTTTGGGAGAAGTTTGAGGATTTTATAAAGTATATTGCATCTTGCAAAAATAACCCTCCACATTTTGATATTCAACAACGTGTCTATTAGTAATAGCGCCATCTTTATTATAATATTGAGCTACAACAAGCTTCATTCCTAGATCCTAGTTATTATCTCAACGATACCAAGTATAATAGAAAACCAAGCAGGTAAAATATTTATAATTATCAGTTTAACAAGAAAATTATAAATAATAGTCTAAATTGAAATAAAAAATTAATAAACTATTATCGAAAGAATCATTCCAACATAAGCCTGATATCAGACCCACCCATATCAGGCCCACATTAGCCCTGATTTATCATAATATATTATCATTATATTTTTATATATTATCTTGACAATCTATATATATAATTATCAATAAAAAAGTAAATTTTTTTCTACTGTGTCTGTATTTCAATATAATATCAAAGTCATGATTTTCACCTCCACCCTCCGCTTTCGTTTTCTTTCCACAAGTGTATCTTTTTTTCTTCTTACTTTTCTTTGTTTTCCCGTAGCAATAGTAACATCACTTTCTTTCTCTTTAATTTCAAGGGAACAAATTTCTTTCTCTTATTATCTTCCCCTCTCTTTCTTCTCCTTCTCTCTCTTCCTATTGTTTTTTTTTTCAATCAACAATAGCAATAGTCCTCTGTTTCCTTTTCTTCCTCCTCTCTAACATCAACTGCTTTGCAACAGCCATTCCCTCACCGAGTGTTGTTACTTTTTATCCAACCAACCAAATAGCAAGGTTTTTTCCCTTAACAAATTCGCTTAGCACATAATAGTAGATTTCTTCCTTTTCTCTGCTCTAGCAAATTTCAGCTACTAGAATTATAATCGCGACTCTTCTTCTTTATCTAAAGTCACCAAGTTTAATATCCTCTTTCAGAAATTTAGCAACAACGTACAATACTATAACCTTTTGCTGCACTTTTCTCACTACTAGAAAATCATGCATTAGCGACCATTTTAGCGATGGATTATTTACTCCGTCGCTATTAGCGATGACTAATATTCACTCCGTTATTAATGACAATGATGAATATATTATCCATCGTTATTAGAGACGGTATTAAATAATCCGTCGCTTTTGTTGGGTTTGTATGGTTATAATTTTAGTCCCATATTGAAAATATATGAGAAATATCATAGTCTTATAAGAGAAAGATATCCCCATTGATATGAGGTCTTTTGGGTAGAACCCAAAAATAAAATCATGAGGATTTTTGGCCCAAAGTGGACAATGTCATACCATTGTGGAGATATCTAAATTTCTTCGACTGAGATCTAATCATCTATGTACAAGAGTTATGATTTAATTAAGCCATGTGAGTGGAATATAAGGTTGTAAATGATCTAATCACCTATGTACAAGAGTTATGATTTAATTAAGCCATGTGAGTGGAATATAAGGTTGTAAATATAGTCTCATATTAAAAATAAATATATCGATTGGTATAAGGTCTAATAGCGATGGAGTAAAATAATGTCCATTGTTAAATTTGGAAAGAAATTAAATTTGGAAAGAAATTATGGTTCGCGTCTCAATCTTCCCCTTGCGCACTAAATCCCTTGGCGATTGGTGATCTCCCCTTTGGCGATTGACGATCATACCTCTTCGGCGAACTCTCCTACTCTGGCGTGCAGGTATTTTCCTCTCCCACTCCCCTTTTCTCAATTCATTGCGGTTGTTGGCTCTGAGCATTGCCATCTCGTAGTGCTTGGCCGACGCTGAGAATTGCGACACTCGGCAGTCCTCTGTCGCACCCAACAGTGCTTTGTTGCTGGGACTTTCGCCATCACCAAACTGTTTACCATCGACAGTGATTATTGGCACACGAGTTAAGTTGCTCATTTGATTTATTTTTTTTCCCTTTCAAAATGAAATTTTAATCAATTTCTTGTTCTTGAATTAATCGAACTTCCTTAGGAATGCTCCATGAACATGCTGAGAAGCATGATATTGCTATCATTTTAGATACTTAAATTGCTTAGAGAAGTTGATTTATAAAAGTTATGTTTTTCTTAACTTTCTTTTCCCAATTATTTAGTTAATTACTACTGTGGAGCTGTGTTTAGTATCAAAATCAAAATTAGAAACCAGTAGTTTTGATATTAGATCAAGGTAGGAGTAAGCTCGATAAGTGAAAAGTGCTAAGAATGTCAACTGTAGTGGGTGAATACATGCTTTCTTATCATATATTCATAACAAGTTTTTGTGTTCAAGGGACAGTGCTTTTCATATTTGTTTGAGAAATCTTGTGTTTTCTTACTCTTGATTTTTTACACATGTAATAAGTCTATTGCTTGCTCAGTTTCATTTAAAGATATTTAGTTGTTTCAAATTGAAACTATTAAACAAATCATTCAATAAAGAAAGATAATTAAAATAAGTATGAGAATACCATTTATTGAGACCAAGATATAGCCTTAACCTAACTAAAGACGATCAAAATGATTTAAATATAAGCATGCATGCTTAGTTTGACATGATTAACCATGTTAACAATTGTATTCTCATTAGAATATAATGTATATGAACAAGATTTGAATGTATAATAAGTTAGACAATATTAGATTTATCAGTCAAGAATTTTTTGCTAGGATTGAAGAGTTTGTGAACGTCGCTAAGTCTCATCCAGAATAATTGAATAGTGTCAATGTAATTAGCGCAGATATAGAAACATAACTTTTCATGATCTAAATATAATGAAAACATATATATATATATATATATATATATATATATATATATATATATATATATATATATAGGTATGAATTTGTTCTAAATTATTACAACTTTATTATCATGGAGAGCTGTATGTACTTGACCAAATTGGATCTTTTGTTGCTTTGTCATTCTGCTCGATAGCTCTAGAGGAATCATCAAGGCTTGTGAAATGTACGACATGTTAAACACTAGTGAAAGAAAATCATGGAAGATATTCCTTTTGTCCATTCTTAACTATTAGCTACTATAAGATTACCAAACATGAAGATAGAATATCATTTCTCTGAACGATATTATGATGACATGTGTTAATTGATGTCAGAGTTGATCTCCATTGATAACTACATAACTGATAGCTTCTACACTACAAAGAAATTGATTAGGGATTTGGGGATGCTAGTAGAGAAGATTTATTATTATATCAATAATTGTATACTTTTTTGGAATAAAGATAGCAAACTAATGTAGTGCAGAATATGTAATTACCTTTGTTATAAGCAGAGTAGTTGTATGCTTGGGAAAAAGAAAAAAAATCTCTTAAAAGTCATATATTATTTTCCATTAACTTCTAGACTCTAACGCTTTTATGTATCTGTCGCAACAACAAGCCACATGAGTTGACATCAAAACCATATATACGAAGGAGAAATAATGTATAATCCTTTGACTCCCTTGCATCGAATCATCTTGATACAATAATTTTCTCCTTTGTAATAGAATCACATAATTGTAAGTATTAGCCTTAGAGCCAATAATGAGATGATTGACAAGGAAACTCATATTTCAATAGTTAAAAGATAAAGTTTATAGTTATTATATTTACTTCAGATATATGCCAGATGAATAAGTATAATAATATCCTAGGGTAGTAGATTCTAATCTATATCATATCAATTGGTTGAATTAATAGTGAGAGGATGTAAATATATAGAACACTACTCTTAATTATTTTTAGTTAATCATTAATATGCAAGGACAATATTAGTACATTAAGACTAGCATATAGGTCAATTAATAACTTAATCTTATAAGTCATGGATATAGGATAATCAATTGACACATTGGTATATATTGGATAATATGTACTAAATTAATCCACCATGAGAAAGATTAATGGATCGTTATATTAGTATCATAAACATTCTCATAGTGACTTTTGATATATAAATAGTCTTTAGACATGAACTCACTATGGTTTCCTACATAAGAAGTTGTGTTATTTGGTATCGACAAATATTATCTGCAACAAGGTGAACAATAAAGTCGATCACTGGGTATGCAATAAGTTATGCAGAGGATGTGAATGATGTAAATGAGATTTATCCCTTTCATATGATGGGAGTGATATCTATGGGCCCCTTGATTAAGTAGGACTACTAAAATACATGGTAATGCTCAAATAAGTCAATATGAGATATTGAGTCCATTTGGATAAGTGAGTCTACTTGGAGATTAAGAAACACAAAGATTAATAAGAGGATAATACGGTATATGCCTCATTGATCAATTTAGATATTGAGGATAGAAGGACCAAGTCATATAAGATAATAGACACAAAAAGGTTAGGTTCGACCTCGACATTCTCGTCACTTGGGTAGTAATGATGCATTCTTAGAGTCACACATTGCTTACGTATCTAAAATAATTTTACATATATTGCTAACGTTACGAGAGCCTATTAGATCACACACAAAGTACATGTTAGTTTGGAGATGAGTTTATTTTAATTTAACTAAAATATGATGAACCTAAAGATGATATGGTGAAGTTTAATCCGAAATTGGATAATTGAGTGAGACTCAAATGAATCCAACCTTTGGGTTATTGAGTTGAGCCTAATCTGAATTAGACTCGTTGGATTAGACTCAACCACTAACTAACACCAAGCGGCAAGGAAATAACTATTTGTTTTTATTAGATAAGTACAAAAGATGAAAGTCTATTAATAGAGATTAATGGAGGATTAAGGAAAAGAATACCAAGAGCCAAAAACCTTTTAGGCCAATTTATTAGATAAATGAAAAAAGTCTTCTCCTCCTCCTTGCCTTGGCCGAAATCTTCTTCTTCCTCCTTTTGTCGAAATCGCCTAAGTTGCTAGCACAACGAAGGTGGTTCCTCTCTGAAATTGAGTTCATGCAATGAACGGAATGTATTCGTATGGATACTGGTGCAGGCGTGGCTATTCTGATTGTGCTGAGATTCGCTGAACCAAGAGTCGATGTAGGGATTGTACCATGCATACAATAAAGGTAACCACTCTATCCAACTTTGTATACGGCTTTCACATGAAACTCTAGAAGGGATCAAGTTTTCCACTACATATATATGCTATTTTTCGCATAAGATCTCTACAATAATGTGAGACTTAGACTTTTCATAGATGAATTTTCAATCATTTGGAAGTTATGGATAACAATATTCATCTTGACCATGTTATATTAATACCATATTGTTGGTGCTAGAAGCACTAGCTAATCGAACCTGAGTTTTGATATCGACAAAGGTTCAAAGTTAAGGTTGCTTATGATCTAACATGTTGAATTAAGTGTACTGGAAAGTCCCAATTGTGCTAGGCACTCAGTTTTGGTTGCGGATATTGGGCACTAAGTCCTCGTTGTGTGGGTTGGGTAACGAAAATGTGGTATGGAGGATTAGGCACTGTCCTGGTCATATGAATTGGGCATTAAGTCTTGGTCAAGGTCTCAAGGAGACTGAACAAGAGTCTTGGCAGATCGAGGATGACGGGTAGGAATCGAGATTAGTTGAGGATTGGACGTCGAGAGTCCTAGAGTCAAGGTCACATGTTGAGAAAAAGTCTAACTTAGGATTGGCAAAAGGTAATTTCTTCTAAGAGGAGTAGGTGAGAATGCGTTCTTCGTCAAGGAAACAGTAGGCGTTGGTTTCACCTAGGGTGTCGTTCAAAACCTAAAGTTAGAACTGGACAGTCCAAGCTGTCAAATGCACTTCATTTGTTATATATATATTGCCTATGCTAACTCTATGGGTGCAAAAAAGTCAAGCTAGAGGTGTGCTGGAAATTAGCCTCCAGGCACCCGGAGCTAGTCCAGGTGTTTGGAGGTCCAGGCGCCTAGAGGTCCAGGCGTCTGGTGGTCCCAGCGTCCGGACCAGCTTCGACTTAGTTAGGTGTGACCGAGCTAGCGTGTAGCAAGTCGTTGACCCACGTCACAGTCCAGGTGCTCGGGAGTGGTCCAGGCATCCAGGAAGGGATAAACTTGATGGATCAAGTTTCGACAAGAGGTTGCCATGTCAGCCTGGATCATGCGCTAGGAGAGGCTTCCAGGTGCCCAAACTGTCTTTTATAAGGAGGTACGACCAAAGCCTTAGAAAAGAAATCTAATATGACTTTCACTCTTGTGTGTTGCTCCGAAAACTACTCAAAGACATCGCAATGTTGCTCCAACGACTACTCTTCATCTTATTCTTTATTCGTTGGTATAATTATTTTCAATACAAGCACTCTTAAATTTGTACTCTTTTTGTAATATTCGGGATTGATAGTGATTGGCCATAGAAGTGATCAAGGATCATGAGTCTTGGAGTAGGAGTTGTCACAAGCTTCGAACCAAGTAAAAAAAGAAACGTGTTAGCATTGTTCTTTCTTTTATTTTCGCTGCGTGTTAACTATTGTTTTATGAAAAAAGTGTAAAAGTCTTGAGTGCTATTCACCCCCCTCTACCGTTTTTCTTGATCCTACATATATAACTTAGCTCCATAGATGTGCATGAAAGACGAATTCATGTTTCTTACCGTGCTTATTCCATGTCCTCATAATCTAAAAAGGCAAATAAATATTTTTTTTACAACCTTTGATTGTAGAGCTGAATTATTTATGGAATGTAAGATCTAAGACTTATGACATTACAAGTGAATCAAATTTTATAATGCTTGTTGCTTTGTTATGGGGCGATTAGTGATTTTCTAACATACTCAATATTGTCAGGATGGAACAAACCTGACAAATTAGCATGTTCACATTTTATAAGAGAGTGTGATGCATTTTTATTATCTTGTACTGGAAAGATATACTGGTTTGATAATCATCGTAAATTTTTTCTAGTTGATCACCTATTCAGGTGAAATAAAAAAAATTCAAAGGAAATGAAATGGTTAGAAAACTTCCCCTAGTATCAAAGTCACGTGAAGGAGTTCTGGATGAAATTGACAGTTATGGATTTCTACCAATATATCAGGATGGTTCTGATGACATAAATAAATATATTATTAGGGTGAACAAGTATGCTTGGAGGAAAAGAAGCATATTTTAGGAGTTGCCATATTGAAAGTATTTACTCATTTAACATAATTTAGATGTAATGCATGTTAAGAAAAATTTCTTTGATAATATCTTCAATACTGTGGTGAATATTCATGGAAAAACTAAAGATATGTTACCTAGGTTGCGCTTGATCTATAATTGCAAGGAAGCATGAGGAGGGGAACCCTAGCCCAAGCAACATCCTTACTTGCCAGAGATCATCTGGGAGCCATAGCCATTGTCCAGGAGATGGCGCTCATGATTCGAGGTCGACCACTGGAAATCCCTAACAAGATGAACTTCATCGGCATCATCCCGATCAAGCAATCCACCACACAAATGTTGTTAGTGATATGAGAGAAGTGTCCTAAGGCAATCGCCTTATGATTGTAAACATTTATTTCAATAAATGATAATTCACTATTTGAGTATACACGTTTGTGTATTTGATTGGGATCTTAAACTCATCTACTGAATGTCCGCCATACAGTTCACAGCATAAGAGAATTTGTGATGGGATCACAACTAGTGATTATCTCTAAATGTGCAAATGTGAAGTGTTGGAAATATCCCTAGTCGATGAATTGATAAATACGGACATTATCAGTTCTGTTGAGACTAGCATGGGTTATTCTCTATTCAGCTGATTCTCACTGGCTGGTGACATTGGGATGTCCGGAGATAAACATGGATGCTAGTTAAGGGAACTAGTTCATTGGAGTGACTAGCTGTAAGACTTCATATGGGAATCTACATTTAGATATGTCAATGAAGATCTTACTGCGGCTTAAGTGCGATGTTCCTTTGACTTGCGGTGTTCAAGTCATCTTGGTCATAGAGACTTATACTTTGACATCTTAAGCAAGCATCTCCAAGGAGGTGTGGACCCAGGATGATCGGGTATAAGCCGAAGTGCCCGAAGATGTTTGAACAGCCTACAAAGGATTCACCACTCCTTGCGAGGAGATGTATACCCAGGCCTATCGTCGGATTGTTACTCAAAGCCTCTGGCCAGAGCATATCATATTTAGAGTGAGAGTCTCTAAAATACATGAGAGTAATTAGAAATCCAAAGGACGAGTAAGACATTACTTGGGCTAGGTGTGACGTAGTCAGCCTAGTGGGGACTGACACCATTGACCGTGTCCTGAACCAAGTGGGTATAAGGTGGTGAAGGGAATGGGGCACGATTCATTAGAGCTGCTGAAGGGTTTCAGAATAATTTCTTCTGAGGTCAAACCGTTGATCTTTCGATTAATTGGGGATCATGATGTACTACTAGGTGCCACTCATGATCGTTCTATAATTAGTTAATTATAGACGGCCAACATAAATCGAAAGCCTATTTAGTCACACGCACTACGAGTAATCCGAGGGATTTAAAACGAGTTGAAAATTGGATTTTCCGATCAAGAGAAATAAGTCGAATCTGAGTTAGTCAGAGGCGCAATGGAAGCTAAAAATGGCTAAGTCTTTTGAAGGCTTTTTGGGCGAATTAAATGAGTTTAATTCGCGGCGGTCGGGTTGGTTTGGCCGGCCAAAGAGGGTGCCAAACCCCCTTTGGTGGCCGACCAATAAGAGGAGAAAAACCAATTAATTTTGGTTTAATTAATAAATAAATCAGCGCGATTTATTTTATAAATTATGGATAAATAAATTTGTATAAAGAAATTTATATAAATAAATTTATAGAAATTTATTCTTTTATGGAAGATTAAAATAATCCATGAATTGGTTTATTTTAATTTTATAAAATCAATTATGAATTGATTTTTCATAATAAGAAAGTTTATAAATTTCTTATAAAATTTATTCCATAATTTAAAGAGAAGAAAATTAGTTTTATTATAAATTAGTTATAATAAAGACTTGGTTTAAACGGAATAATTCATAAGAATTTATAGGATAAATTTCTTATGATAATTAATTAGTTTTATTATAAAGTTAGTTATAATAAAATTCATAAGAGAATTTATAGGATAAATCTCTTATGATAACTAATTTGTTTTATTATAAATTGTTTATAATAAGACTAGGCTTAAACGGAATAAGCAATAAGAAAATTTATAAGATAAATTTCTTATAACTAATTCCGTTAATTCCGTTAATTCGGTTTAGAGGGAGACTTAGCAAAGGAGTTGCTACTATATAAAGGAACCAAAGGCTAGCCCTTAATTCCAATCGAGTAATTAAGAGATTAATTATTCTCTCCCTCTCTCTCTCTTAATCTCTCCTCTATTCTTCCTTCTCCTTCATTAAGGCTGGCGCCCTTCATTTATTTAGGGCCGGCTCCCTCTTGGTTGCTAGGGCCGGCGCACCCTATCAACACCAAGCAAGGTTGGCGTGAGCTAACAAGAAGAAGGAGAACCCGAACAAGAAGAAGAAGAAGCGGATAGCGACTCCTCTCTTCCCGGAATTCGATTCCGTTTTCTTCTTGGTTAGTTTCCTATCTTTCCTCTCTTGATTTTTCAAGTTGTGCCTATAGAGAATCTAGTAGTTCTCGTCGGCACAAAACTCGTGACTTTGCGAAGTCATCCCGAAGAGAACTCGGCGTGGACGCGAATAGAGGCGAAGCTTCCAAGGGACGCTACGGTTGGATCTCGTCCCTTTCTTCGAGTTACGAAAGGTACAAAGTAAATTAGTTTACTTTTCCGCAAAGTTTTATTTTATGATTATGTCAACACACCATAAGATTGCATGCTAGATACGAAGTTAAAATAATTTAGGAAATTATTTTATGCAAATTCTTCCGCTGCACGTAAAAATTTAAAATTTTACGAACTCGTATCCTTGTCGACATGCACCCGGTCCCAACAGTGGTATCAGAGCCGGTTAGTGTTCGACTTAATCATATAATTGTTTTGTGGAAAACTTTGTCATGATCTCAATTTCGGAAAAAATTTTCAATTATGGAAACTTTCGAATTATAATAAATTTTAGATTTAGGAATTTCAAAGTTTGGAAATCCTCATGAAATTTCGCAAACGTTTGAAATTTTCTATTTTCTAAATTTTATAATAATTTCGAAATCTTCCCATCTTTGGAAACTTTCCAATTTTGGAAATTTTTCTATTTTAGAAATTTTCCAATTTTGGAAATATGTAAGTTTCCTTTGTACCAGAAACTTACAATTATTCTGAAAATCAATTTTCGAAATCTCGCAATTTTGGGCACTTTCTTTTAAGAAAGTCTAGACAAATTCATGGACAGTTAATTGACAATTAAATTTGAATTGGTTTTTAAATTGACAACAAAATTCTTTATTTTGGATTGAGCCTCGGGGAGCCGTCCAATTTAAAGTTAGTTGTTGTAATTTAATTTCCCAATTTTAATTGAAATTGTCATGTTTGATTTGGATTGAGCCTCGGGGAGCCGTCCAATTGGATTTACAACACATTACTTTTCTTTGGGTATCTGAGCCTCGGGGAGCCACCCTTAGAAAACAATTTGTTGTAATTAATTAAATCCATGAATAAAATATGTTTGAAGAGGTGATGCTCTTACATATTGTTGTCTCCAAAATTAATTAGGAAAATGGTTTCCTATAGAGATTTCTTAAATGAGATTTTCATGAAAATAATATGTAGTTGAATTAAGGGATTTGTCTCTTAATTTAACAAGATTTGATTTAGAGAAATCAAAGTCTTGAACATATTATTTCCGAAATTAATTATGACAATTTAAGAAATTGTTTCCCAAAACAATTCCATTAATTAAGTATGAAATTGGAATTAGGAAATCCGGTTCCTAATTCAATTAATGAGACTTGATAACTTAAGTCACATACATACTTAATTAAGGAAATCGTTAGTCATGACATAATTATATGTCATGAATGTGCTTAGAAAAGAAAGATGAGACCCAAAACCCCTTACAAAATATTAAGGCCAACACCTTCCATTAATATGGTTAGAATCGGAGTTTTGTTTCTCGCTTGGGTTGATGGACACATCCATGCCCGACTTGAACCTCAACATGTTCAAACCATGGAATTAGTTTATGAATAATATAGTTCGAGTCAGAGGTCAATCATTAGTTTTGGTTGTTGGACACATCCAAGCCTGACTAAGCGGTTGAATGAGCTCCAACCATATTAAAACTATTTCTTGATTAATGGGTCAGCCTTAAGCTTGGAGCATCGATTTGTTGTGCCACAGCCAAGGTCGATGTAAAGAGAGGTGCAGTTGGGTGTTATGTATAATGATACATACTTGTTAATGAGTTAACAACCCAATGTTTATGCAAACATTCAATTAGTTGATAGCATAATGTGATAGTTACATATATGTGATGTGTAATCGGTATAATTACCTACCTTCATAGCTAAGAAGAACTTGATGGCCACAGCCATGGTTGTTCTTATCTATGGTTGGATATCAACCTATTTGGAGATGTTCCTACGATCTCCCGAATTGATAATAAGGGTGACTCAATTCGTAAAATAAATAGGATTTAATTTATGTATGTTGATACATTCTTTAATAAATCTTCTCACATAATCTCAATTTGTATTTCTAGGTTAATCACTCGATCATGTCTTCTCTGAATTTGCGTTCCATCTTGGACACCAACAAATTAACTGGGCCTAACTTCATGGACTGGCTTCGAAACCTGAGGATAGTCCTCAAGGCAGAGAAGATTGCTTATGTCCTTGAAGATCTACTTCCCTCAAATCCTCCAGCAGATGCAACTCCAGACCAATTGGTGGCCTATCAGAAACATGTGACCGATTCTGAACTTGCAAGTTGCATCATGCTAGCCTCTATGGTACCTGAGCTGCAAAAGCAGCATGAGCATATGGATGCTTATACCATCATCTTCCATCTTAATGAGTTGTTTGAAGAGCAGGCGAGATCCGAAAGGTTCGAAGTCTCCAGACTCCTCTTCACAACTAAGATGCAAGAAGGCACTTCTGCCTCGCAGTTTGTGCTAAAGATGTTGGGGTACATTGAGCGACTGAACACACTCGTTTTGCAATGGATCATGAACTAAGTATTGACTTAATTCTGAGTTGTTTGCCCAAAAGTTATTCGCAATTTGTGATGAACTATCGGATGAACAAGCTGGAAACTACCATTCCTGAGTTAGTCAACCTGCTGAAGTCTGTAGAGCCTTCTGTAAAGCAGGAACAAAAGGCAGTTCTGTTAGTTGGTTCCTCGAAGAAAGGTTCTAAGAGGAAGGCCAAAGAACAGAATAAGGAAAGAAGAAAAAGGCTAAAAAGACTGAAAAGAAACCAAAAGGCACTTGCCATCATTGTGGCAAGGAGGGTCACTGGCGAAGAAATTGCAAGGTTTATCTTGAGTCCTTGAAGAAGAAGGCATCCGATGCCCCGTCCTCTTCAGGTATCTTCGTTATTGAATGTCACTCTATTTCCTCAAATACCTGGGTACTTGATACTGGGTGTAGCTCACATATATGTAATGACATACAGGGGCTAAGGAATAGAAGAAGACTCGTCAAGGGAGAAGCAGATTTGCGAGTTGGAAATGGAGCAAGGATTGCTGCTGTTGCCATCGGAACATATTTGCTAAAGCTCCCGACTGGACGCATCTTAGAATTGGATAATTGTTATTTCGTTCCTTCGTTAATAAAGAACATTGTATCTATTTCATGTTTGAATGAAAAGGGTTATCATTTAACTTTTAGTAACAATTGTTGTTACATAACTTTAAATGGCGTTCTTTATGGGAATGGAACTTTGTGCAATGGCATCTACACGTTAGATTTATCCAGTGACGTTTTCAATATCGAAGTTAGCAACAAACGTGCTCGAATAGATAATCGAATAGACTCCTACACTTGGCATTGCCGTCTTGGCCATGTAAGTAAGAAACGCATGACCGAATTGCACCGATGTGGAATTTTGGAATCATTTGAACCCGATTCATTTGATACATGCGAATCGTGCTTAAAAGGCAAGATGACCAAATTACCCTTTACCGGAAAAGGTAATCCAGTGGGAGAATTGCTTGGTCTAATACATACTGATGTATGTGGACCAATGTCAACTCTTGCACAAGGAGGCTATAGCTACTTCATCACCTTTATCGATGATCACTCACGATTCGGGTACGTGTTCTTGATGAAACACAAATCTGAAGCCTTTGAGAAATTCAAAGAGTTCAGAAATGAAGTAGAGAAACAGCTTGGCAAAAGTATTAAAATACTTCGATCCGATCGGGGTGGTGAATACTTAAGTCAAGAGTTTCAAGATTATCTAAGGGACAATGGGATATTATCCCAATGGACTCCGCCATATACACCACAGCATAATGGTGTATCTGAGAGGCGAAACCGAACCTTGATGGACATGGTTAGGTCGATGATGAATCATGCAACTCTTCCAAAATCCTTTTGGGGTTATGCACTTAAGACAGCTGTTTATTTATTAAACAGAGTCCCGACCAAGGTAGTCTCTACTACTCCATATGAGATTTGGAATAGTAAGAAACCTCACTTAACTCACCTTAAGATATGGGGTTGTCCTGCTTATGTGAAGCGGGTTGTATCAGACAAATTGGATGCTAAGTCTGATAAATGTCTATTTATTGGATACCCTAAGGAAACGAAGGGTTACCAATTCTATCATCCCTTGGAACAAAAGGTGTTTGTTTCAAGGCATGCTGTATTTCTAGAAAAAGAATTTCTTTTACAAGAAAACAGTGGGAGTGGCATTGAACTTGATGAAGTTCAAGAAACTCCAATAGACATTACAGAGACACCGAGTCTAGGCCCACAACCGATAATTCATAATGATGAGCTATCAGTTGAACCTAAAACTACACCACCTCTTCGTAGGTCTGATAGGACACGCAACATTCCAGAGAGATACGGATTTCTCGTAAGTGAATCGAACGACGTGTTGCTCATTGGCGATGACGAACCTATCAGTTATGAAGATGTTCTGAAAATTCAGAAAGGGACAAATGGCTTGAAGCCATGAAGTCGGAAATGGATTCCATGTACGAAAATCAAGTATGGGACTTGGTTAACCCACCTGAAGGGATTAAACCCATAGGGTGCAAGTGGGTTTTCAAGAAGAAAACCGACATGGAAGGTAATGTTGTTACCTTTAAGGCTAGATTAGTGGCAAAGGGATATCGTCAAAAACAAGGAATTGATTATGACGAAACCTATTCGCCAGTAGCTATGCTTAAATCCATTCGGATGCTCCTAGCCATAGCAGCTCATTATGATTATGAGATTTGGCAAATGGATGTGAAAACAGCTTTCCTTAACGGAAACCTGCTTGAGGACGTATACATGATACAGCCTGAAGGTTTCACATCGGTTGATAAAACCAAGGTATGCAAGCTTCGACGATCCATATATGGACTGAAGCAAGCATCTAGGAGCTGGAACATCCGTTTTGATGAGACAATCAAAAAGTTTGATTTCTCACAAAATCCTGACGAACCTTGTGTGTACAAGAAGGTTAGTGGGAGTGCAGTCGTATTCCTAGTATTATATGTCGACGACATCTTACTTATAGGAAACGATATTTCAGTCTTACAGACAGTTAAAATTTGGTTATCCAAAACTTTCTCCATGAAAGACCTGGGAGAAGCAACCTATATCCTTGGGATTAGAATCTATAGAGATAGATCAAAACGGTTGCTTGGTCTTTCGCAGTCTACATATATAGACCGAGTGCTAAAAAGGTTTAGCATGTCGGAATCCAAGAAAGGTTACCTTCCCATTAGGCATGGGATCAACCTTTCAAAGTCTATGTGTCCGCGCACAGAAGACGAGAGGATTTGCATGAATAAGATTCCCTATGCATCCGCGATAGGATCTATCATGTATGCTATGTTATTACTAGGCCCTATTATCGTATGCTTTGAGCGTCACAAGCAGATACCAGTCGGATCCAGGAATGGATCCTGGGCGGCTGTTAAGACAATCCTTAAGTACTTAAGAAGAACTAAGGATGTGTTCCTAATATATGGAGAAGGAGATATAGTAATACGTGGGTATACAGATGCCAGTTTCCAGACAGATAAGGATGACTCCAAATCGCAGTCTGGATACGTATTTACTTGAATGGAGGCGCAGTAAGTTGGAAAAGTTCCAAACAAGACACCGTAGCGGATTCCACCACGGAAGNCTGTTTTTTGTTGCTCCTCTGCTTCGCCAGCTTCTTCTTAAGCCTTCCTTCACATCTACAGGTTTCGTCAGCATCCACTGAACCACAGCCTGACCCACTGCCCTCCACTGAGCGCTCAGTCCACTGAAGACCTCTTCAGCTGAGCCTCAGGTCAGTCGTCAGTCCCTCGATTCATCACTACTTTCTTCATTTGAATCTTCTATTGCCATGAAGGCCATGTGACGGGTGTTCTTCTCCTCCTCCTTTTCTTTCTTCTTCTTCTTTCTTCTGTCCCCTGCCACAAAAGCCACACCCTTCTCCTTGGGGCCTTGGTTAGCAATCTCGTGTAATTCCATTTCACAAAAAAATCATCTAATTTAACAATAGACAAGTCCTTCGATACCTTGTAGACATCCACCATGGATGACCACAAGGCATTCCTAGGAAAGGATTTTAGTACGTACCTCACAAGGTCGTGATTCTCGACCTTCTCATCAATGGAATGCAACCCATTGAGAATCTCCTTGAATCTACCATGATGTTCACTTACCGTTTCACTTTCCTTCATGGAGAGGTTTTGGAGTTGGTTGAGGAAGAGGTCCCTCTTTGCTATTCTTGAATCACGGGTGCCTTCATGAAGCTCAATGAGCTTGTTCCATAGGTCCTTAGCACTGGTGAAAGGACCTACTTTGATCAACTGCTCCTTGGTCATCCCACACTGCAGTGTGACCACAGCCTTTGCATCAGCTTCTCCCTTCCAGGTTTGTTCGGCAGACCATCTTGATGAGTCAAGCTCTTTGCCCTCAGCATCTTTTGGAGAGGTGAATCCCTCCCTCACAGAGAACTACATACCAATATCTGTCTTCAAGTAGTATTCCATCCTTGACCTCTAGTATTGGAAGTCAGCTCCATCGAAGAAAACAGATCTATTGGTGCTGAAACCTTCTCTCAAAGTCATTCGTGTAAGCTCTTCGGGTGTTAGACCGTTGGAAAGAGCCCCAGGCTCTGAAACCACTTGTTTGACCTTGGATGGCTAGAGAAGGGGGGGTGTGAATAGCCAGACACAAAAACAACTTGCTTCTTCTTCATTTCTTTCTGCAATCAGGGTTAGCAGCGGAAGCAAAAACAACACAGAAAGAAACAAACAGACAGAAAGAAAACAAACCAGCTAACACACGAGATTTTATAAGGTTCAGGGATAATTTGCCCCTACTCTTTAGCATGCCCGTGAGGTGGGTGATCCCTTGATCGTTGGCAGATCAAGCCTCGGAAATCCGGATAATCAAAAACTCCTTTTCGGTGGAGTAACCTCTCCACAGATCTCAAAGATGAATCAGGTTAAGCACAGAAGATCACGAGAAGAAGCTTACAGACAATAGATGCAGTAGAAATCTTCAAGGAAGAAGAAACAATACACAGAAAGCACAACGACCACACAGCCGAACACCGCAAAAACCCTTCGCTTGTTTTCTGCCTGTTTCTTGTTGCTCCTCTGCTTCACCAGCTTCTTCTTAAGCCTTCCTTCACATCTACAAGTTTCGTCAGCACCCACTGAACCACAGCCTGACCCACTGCCCTCCACTGAGCGCTTAGTCCACTGAAGACCTCTTCAGTTGGGCCTCAGGTCAGTCGTCAGCCGCGCCAGAAGCCGTTGAATCCTGGAATCATGAAAATAGGTAACAAAAAAATGAACACCAGAGAAAGTCACCCTTTGACCCTTCTCTTGCTCCTCCATTTGACTCTGTATCACCTGCACACTCATCAGAGGATTAACACAGCAAATCAATTCGTATCAGCAAGGTAACAACAGGTATCAGAAAGAAATCAGAGCGAAATCAGAAGTCTGACAACGATTCAAATTAAAGTGATCAGACACTGATCGGTCACCCTGACCGATCAGTTACCCTTATGACCGATCAGATCACTTCCTGATCGATCCAGTAACAATCTGATTGGTCACACTGACCGATCAGAGATTGGAGATCGATCACCAGACCAATCCACCAGCTCACTGGGATTTCTGCCAGCTTCCCTTTAAGGTCCCTAACATGATCAGTCACTTGACCGATCAAGTTATGCCCTGATCGGTCACAGTGACCGATCAGGTCACCTCTGGACCGATCAGGACCCATCCTGATCGGTCCAAGAGGACCCTGATCGGTCCAAGTGACCGATCAGGTTCTCTCCAGTCCTTCCTGATCTCTCTCTAATCTGTTCACCAGAACGATCAGAAACCACACAGAAAGTTTCTGTCCTCTTTCTGATCGATCACTCGAACGATCAGACACCCTGAATCGGTCACCAGACCGATCTATTATCAAGGGAGTTCGTGCCAACTCCCTGATCGGTCTCCAGACCCATCCAGCCACTTTGTTCAAGCTAGCTTCACTCACTAGGACCCGACTTCACTCACCGGGGTTTCCGTCACCCAGCTTCACTCGCTATGACCCGACTTCACTCACCGGGATTTCCTTCACCCAGCTTCACTCGCTAGGACCCGGCTTCACTCATCGGGATTTCCTTCACCCAGCTTCACTCGCTAGGACCCGGCTTCACTCACCGGGGTTTCCGTCACTCAGCTTCACTCACCGGGACCAAACTTCACTCATCGGGGTTTCTGTCACCCGGCTTCACTTACCAGGGGTTCGTTCACCTAGCTTCACTCACTAGGATTTTCTTCACCCGGCTTCACTCACCGGAATTCGTGCCCAGTCCCCGACCAGGACTTAAGCCGAACTTATCTTACTCACCTAAACTTAAATCGGTGTCAACACCAAAACAACAATCAGGTCAGACTGCATCAACACTATGGTCACTACTAGTGCAATCAGTAGTAGTATGGTGACCATACCACAGATTATGGATATTGCACATCCAGTGAGCGTAGTGAACCAAGATATTCCCATGACATCTCCAATGCAATTGGAGGAGCCTACCACTGAAATTGAAATATTGGCTCATATTGATGAGCAAGTACATCAACCGCCTCAAACACAAGTGCTCTTAAGGCGATCTACAAGGGAACCGAGAAGCACGAATTCTCGTGATTATGTTTATCTCCAAGAGCATGAGTTTGATATAGGGTTGGAAAATGATTTTACATCTTTCCAAGAAGTCAAACAATTCTCTAACCCTGAAAGGTGGATTAACGCCATGCAAGAATAGTTAAAGTCTATGGTAGACAATGACGTTTGGGCACTTGTCGAATTGCCTCAAACACAATGACGTACAATTTTCGTTTTTGTTTGAGGACTATCCTCAAGTTTCTGTACCAGTCCAGGAAATTAGCTCCGTTGAGCTTGTCCTTCTCAAGGACGGATCGCAGAGAGAGAGTATTTGACGTGTTAGATGACATGGTGATCTACAATAGTAAAATTATGCAGTAATAAGTATCATATCTAATTCATTTAATTAGACCTTTAATTAAATGATGCTCCCACTGAATCGTAGAGCTTTGGTTAGGGCTAGTCATGGATGTAGGTAAACTCAATTTACCAACACTACTAGCTCTAAACCAAATAACAATCATTATTCATGTGAGACAAGATCCATATTATATTTTATCTTGAGTTAGCTTTGGCTAATCGCCCAAGACTTGGTATAATTAGGTAGGTAACATTTTACCAATTACATCTCATGCAACTCTTTGAAACAAAGGGTCAAGATCCACATTACACATCATCTTGAGTTAGCTTTGGCTAATTGCCCAAGACATGGAATAATTGTTCTCTTACCCAATTTTCTCAACTTTTGGGATATGCCTCCAACTTTCTCAATCTAATTGAGGGGACTTAGTTAAGTCTCACCCAAAGTTTGATAGCAGGACATCACAATTGTCCTCTCGCACTCTACCAAGATAAAATGCGTTGTTTTACTTTGGCAAACCCAACAACAAATGATCGAGGTATTTTATGATTACCAAACTTTGGTAGGCATATTGAGTTGACTTAATTAAGATAGACATTTAAGCATGCATCACATACACACATATAGCATATATCAACATATAAGCAAGAAAACGTGATATGGTTATGACCCGTATACTACGATCTTCTTAAGCCAATGAGAAGATCGATGGTCAACCTAGGGATAACATCTTCTCTAAGTGCATCCTTCGGTCATCGTGTGTGGTCGGCATTCTTCTTGTAACTTCATTCTTCAATGGATACTCCACTGCTCCTTTTGTACATTACAATGTAGGAAAACTCGAGTTACATTCGAGTCTAAATCTAATTTTACAACTAGGAAAAAATAGAGACAAGGCACGACACGCATGCCGTATTATGAATTACAACATGCACATACATACATCCAATCACATTGGGGTTAAGGTCATAACCATGCACCATGTCATCAATCAAATACAATAGATTTAGGACATCAATTTTTATTATGATTGTAAAAATACTCATGAGTCGAAACCATAGGTTACAAAATTTGTCGAGTACATTCGCATCATAGCACACTTTGATATTTTATATGATGATGTTATAGACTTTTAGTTTGATCAACACAAACTTTTATATCTCAACAAATGCTCATACATTATACAATCTATAATAAAATTATATTCTACTTCTATATCACATATAAAAGTTTTCTAAACTTTGTACGATCTTTCGCAAGTAGCTCTGAGCTGTAGGGATCTATAGTTAAAAACATTTAAAATCGCAGCGGAAATTAGATCCCTCAAGCGATCCATGCGAAAGAAAAACTCATACAAAGTGATCTACAATTCCTATCTTATAGGAATATCTTTGTCGCGTGCCCTTTGCTTATCCCGCTAGTCCTTTGGTTCGCCGGATCTCTTGCACGTTTAAGTGTCCGTGCCTCTATGTGTATCCACACGAACACGATCTACACCTCGGAGAGGAACCACCTTAGTTGTGCTAGCAACTTGGTGTTAGTGATATTAGAGAAGTGTCCTAAGGCAATCGCCTTATGATTGTAAACATTCATTTTATTAAATGATAATTCACTATTTGAGTATACATGTTTGTGTATTTGATTGGGATCTTAAACTCATCTACTAAATGTCCGCAATACAATTCACAGCATAAGAGAATTTGTGATGGGATCACAACTAGTGATTATCTCTAAATGTGCAATTGTGAAGTATTGAAAATATCCCTAGTCGATGAATTGATAAAAACAGACATTATCAATTCTGTTGAGACTAGCATGGGTTATTCTCTAATCAGCTGATTCTCACTGGCTGGTGACATTGGGATGTCCGGAGATAAACATGGATGCTAGTTAAGGGAACTAGTTCATTGGAGTGACTAGCTGTAAAACTTCATATGATAATCTATATAGATATGTCAGTGAAGTTCTTACTGCAGCTTAAGTGCGATGTTCCTTTGACTTGCGGTGTTCAAGTCATCTTGGTCATGGAGACTTATACTTTAACATCTTAAGCAAGCATCTCCAAGGAGGTGTGGACCCAGGATGATTGGGTATAAGCCGAAGTGCCCGAAGATGTTTGAACAGCCTACAAAGGATTCACCACTCCTTGCGAGGAGATGTATACCCAGGCCTATCGTCGGATTGTTACTCAAAACCTCTGGCCAGAGCATGTCATGTTTATAGTATGAGTCTCTTAAATACATGAGAGTAATTAGAAATCCAAATGACGAGAAAGACACTACTTAGGCTAGGTGTGACGTAGTCAGCCTAGTGGGGACTGACACACACAGACCATGTCCTAAACCAAGTGGGTATAAGATGGTGAAGGGAATGAGGCACGATTCATTAGAGCTGCTGAAGGGTTTCAGAAATACTTCTGAGGTCAACCGTTGATCTTTCGATTAATTGGGGGTCATGATGTACTACTAGGTGCCACTCATGATCGTTCTATAATTAGTTGATTATAGACGGCCAACATAAATCGAAAGCCTATTTAGTCACACGCACTACGAGTAATCCGAGAGATTTAAAACGAGTTGAAAAATTGGATTTTCCGATCAAGAGAAATAAATCGAATCTGAGTTAATCAGAGGCGCAACGGAAGCTAAAAATGGCTAAGTCTTTTGAAGGTTTATTGGGCAAATTAAATGAGTTTAATTCGCGATGGGTTCGGCTCGGTTTGGCCGGCCAAAGAGGGTGCCAACCCTCTTTATTTTGGCCGGCCACAATAATGGGGAGAAACCAATTTATTTGGTTTAATTAATAAAATAAATCTAGCGCGATTTGTTTTATAAATTATGGATAAATAAATTTGTATAAAGAAATTTATAGAAATTTATTCTTTTAAAATAATCCATGGAATGATTTATTTTAATTTTATAAAATCAATTATGAATTGATTTTTTCATAATAAAAAAATTTATAATTTTCTTGTAAAATTTATTCCATAATAAAAGGAGAGATCTATTTGTTTTATTATAAAGTTAGTTATAATAAAACTTGGCTTAAACAGAATAATTCATAAGAAAATTTATAGGATAAATTTCTTATGAAAAATTCCGTTAAAAGAGAGACTGGGCAAGGGAGAGGCTACTATATAAAGGAACCAAAGGCAAGCCTTGTTTTCCAATTGAGTAATCAAGAGATTTAGTAGTTCTCTCCCTCTCTCTCTTATTCTCTCCTTCTCCTTTCCTCCTAGGGCCGGCGCCCTCCTCTACTTGCTAGGGCCGGCGCACATCCACCCTAGGGCCGGCGCACATCCACCCTAGGGCCGGCGCACCACCCTCCCTTAAGGTTGCCGTGGATCATCATCACCAAGGAGAAGCCAACCAAGAAGAAGAAGAAGCGGATCGCAACTCCTTCCTTCCCGGAATTTAGATTCCGTTTCTTGGTGGTTAGTTTCCTTTCTTCTCTCTTGATCTTCTAGTTGTGTCTTTGGAGAATCTAGTAGTTCTCGTCGACACAAAACTCGTGGCTTTGCGAAGTCATCCCGAAGAGAACTTGACGTGGACGCGAATAGAGGCGGAGCTTCCAAGAGACGCTACGGTTGGATCTCGTCCCTTTCTTCGAGTTACGCGAGGTACAAAGTAAATTAATTTACTTTTCCGTAAAGTTTTAATTTATGATCATGTCCACACATCATAAGGTTGCATGCTAGATACGTGGTTAAAATAATTTGAGAAATTATTTTCTGCTAATTCTTCCGCTGCACGTAAAAATTTAAAATTTTACGAACCCGTATCCTTGTCAACATGCACCCGATCCCAACACTTGGGATGGTTCACAAAGCACAAGAACATCCACTAGGGAGTTATGGACAAGGAGGAAGAAAGAAGAGGAAGAGAGATGCACCATCTAGCCTTTGACAAGGGGGGTATTTATACTCGTCTAATGAGTACCAAGGGTCTATGCCCCTTGAGCTCCTCTCATCTTAATGCTAATAAACCCCAATGAATACCAAGCATCTTGGTATTCCTTGAGACTCTTAATATTCTATTCATCTAATGAATAGAATGTCTCTTAGCCTTTCTATTAAATAATATTTATTAAACCCTTTAATGAATATTATCCATAATTAAGTGGTTGAGTCTAATTTAGATGAGTCTAACTCAAATTAGACTCAATCCCATAATCTAATTGGATTTACTTCAGTCTAACTCAATTAATCCAATTCGAATCAAATCTTAGTCAAACCAAGATCAATTAATCTCTGAAGCATCGTGTCCTTAGTGTGTGACCCAATAGGTTCTCGTAACGTTGGCAATGTGTCTAAACCACTTTAGACACATAAGCAATGAGCGACATCTAGCAATGCATCATTGCTACCCAAGTAACAAGAAAAGTCGAGATCCGACTAAACCTCCGTGACTATGATAATGTATAACCTTGTCCTTCTATCCTCGATATCTAGATTGACCAATGAGGCATAGACCGTGTCATCCTCAGTCAATCTTGTGTTTCTTGATCCCCGAGTAGACTCACTCAAACAAATGAGCTCAATATCTCATATTGACTCATTTGAGCATGACCATGTGTTTTAGTAGTCCTACTCGATCAAGGGGCCCACAGATATCACTCTCGTGATATGGGAGGGATAGATCCCATCTACATCACTCACATCCCTCTGCATAATTCATTACATACCCAGTGATCGTCTTTATAGTCCACCCTGTTAGGGTGACGTTTGACGATACCAAAATACATAACTCCTTATGTAGGGAACCGTAGTGACTTCAGGTCTAAGGACTATTCATACTAATAGTCACATGAGAAAATTTATGACACTCATATGACAATCTATGAAACTTTCTCATGGCGGGTCAATTCAATACACATTCTCCAATGTATACCCATGTATCAACTTGATATCACATATCCATGACTTGTGAGCTCAAGTCATCAGTTGACCTACATGCTAGTCTCCATGCATTAATATTGTCCTTGAATATTAATACTTGACTAGGAATGGTTTAGAGTAGTGTTCTCTACATCATCTCACTATTGATTCAACCAATCGATATGATGTAGATAAGAACTTACTACCCAAGGATATTATTATACTTAGTTATTTGGTACAAATACATAGTAAGTATAATAACCAATCATGCCTTATTAATTATAGAATATGATACAAAATGTCCCTAGTCAATCATCACATAATTGGCTCTAGGGCTCCTACTAACAGACACTTGATGATTCCTTGATTAGCATTCAGTATACATATAAAATCATTGCTAGGTATAGAATCCACCATTTGATCGGTTTGAGATAAGGGCTAACAATCTTTTGGGCAAGCCTTGTTAAGATCTCTGAAATCGATACAGACTCGCCACTTGTTGTTGGGTTTGGGTATAAGCACCAATTTGTGAGGCAGACGGGAAACTGTACTTTATAATTGGCAATAACCGCTATGATGACTAGAGCGTCTTCATGTGGAACCTCAACCTTATGTAAATCTTAGGGTCTGAAAGTATTTTGTGAGCCTGCAGATTGAGAAGAACTTGATCTAATTCCATGAATTTTCAATCTCTAGACTTGAGCCTTCTGGGCTTGACTAGTGTCCCCGTAGGTAGGGCCACCAAAAATAATATTTACGCTCCTGGGTGACATTGCGTATATTTTTTTGCTCCTCATCAATAGGATGTGAATCAGAATATCTGCTCTATTGAAGGAGGAGCCCGCTCGACTGTCAATGCTTATTGAGGTCGTACTCCCTGTGGGTTGCGGTTATTCTGTTGCTCATGAGGAGGGGTAAGCTATTGCATTTCTTGAGTTCGGGAAGGTTGTTGGGCCTGCTCTCGTGCCAACTGCCGACAATCGCTGGTGTCATGGGTGTTGGTACGATGGAAGGTACAATAGGGCCTCCATCGATTGCCTCCTACTCGATTGTTCTGAGCATTCTCTACTTTCTGAATATGCTTTTGACCACTTTTCCTATTATTGGGAGCCGGTTGGCCGGTCGGGGGCCCTTCAAAGGGTTGATCGATGGGTTTGACTTTGTATTTTTGCCATGGCAAAGTCATCATGGTCTCCCTCCACCGAGCGGCTTGTGTCTCTTCTATATTAATATAGCTGGACTCCCTTCTTAATAGGACGTTAAAACTTTTGGGTGGCTTCCTTACCATTGAACGGAAGATGTCTCCATCCTGAAGTCCTTGAGAGAAAAAACTGATCAGGATCTCTTGAGTAGCGGTGGGTACGTCCATAGCAACTTAGTTGAATCTTTTGATGTATGCCCATGGAGATTCCTTAGGGCCTTGTTTCATGGAGAAAAGGTTAAAGTTGGTTTTGTGATACATCTTACTACTGGCAAAGTATTGCAGAAAGATCTTCTTAAATTCTTTGAAACTACGAATTGAATCACGTGGTAGCATGTCAAACCAACATTGTGCGGAGCCAGAAAGAGTGGTCAGGAAAACTCGACACTTCATTGCATTCGAGTATTGGTGAAGCATGGCCGAATTTTCAAACTTCATGATGTATTCCTTAGGGTCTGTAGCGCTCGCATATTCTGTAATGGTGATATCTTTAAAGCAATGTGGCAGAGAATCTTCTAGAATTTCTTTTGAAAAAGACACATTTGGTCGATTAGGGGATTGCTGATCGATAGACACTTTTCCTTTGTTGATGTCTCTTTGTAAGATGTGACCTGAAGAATTCATGTCCATACGATCGACTTGGGCATCTCCTCAATCGTCCAATTGGGAGAGGGATGGGGGGGGACTGTATTTGTTTCACCTATTGAGGAGTTGCTGCAGAAGTAGTACGAGCTTGGGGTGTGGAACCACCAGGCTGCTGATGTTGTTGTGTCAAAAGTTGTGCTTTGGTGACTATCAAGAGCTCCAAATCTTCGTGGAAAATTATTGCTGTGTTGTTATTGTTGGAATATGCCATTCTTATCGTGAGGGATCAGGCGAAGAAGTAATTTCCCACAAACGACACCAATTTATTCCCGTCCTTAAGTGGAGAAGAACAACGTATCTCCAATGTTGAACAACACAACACCAATACACACTCATCGAAGACTCGAAGCTAGCTGGATTGATCTTGAAAATGGAACAAGGAGGAGGTTAGAAGCACAGCCAAGGGGGTCCCGGTGCAGGCACTTTGACGCTCAAGTCATTCAAAGAGAGGTGGAATGCTAGAGTAAAATGAAAACTTCAATATACCTGTACCATGGAGGAGGGACCCCTATATATATGCTCACTTTCGATGACCCACCATTGTCGAGGTGTCGCATCAGTTATAACAGAGATGTTATATCAATGATTTGCTTGTAAGAAATCAAATTATCTGATAATCTGAGCAGGTTAGTATTTAGACCATTGTGCCATTGAGCAGTTGAGTAATGAGCCTATAGATTTATTGAGCAGCTGACCTTGTCAGGGAAGCATATTAGTTTTTAAGGAAGTACAGGATGATGTCATCCTTGTCTTATCAGTGTTTAATCAAAGGTTGTGTGCTAATGACCTTAATGGTGCCTATATGTAGGCCCAATATGGAAGCTCCTAAGAGTGAGGCCCAGTCTGGTCCAATAGGTTAGCCGGGTTGCGGTCCATGGGAGACGGTTGACTAAGCTCTAGTTCCAGTAGCTAGGATGGTCCAAGTAGGGAAGCTTGTCCAGATCGGCTATGTGTAGGTGAGCAGGCCTACCGATCGGCAGTATCTTGGTAGGCGGTCCAAGAGGGGAAGCTTGTTTGTCGATCGACCGTTTGACGTGACATGCTGATCGGTCATTTAGATAGTCTGCTACTCTGCGAGAACCTAACAAATTTGCTTCCTTGCCCGATCAGGCGAACTAACCTGTCCTATTACTATTTCGCTATTCCTTTGACCTTTGTTGTCACGTATCCTAAGCTAGCCCACGTCAGTCGTTTGACCGGGACTTATTCTACGTAGTTGAGGGATCCAAAACTCTCATGTATTAATTATCATTCTTATCTTTGCTTGCTTAGTTAGAAACGATAAATAGATGATAAAATTTGTATTAAGAGCAAAGAGTGGAGCGACAGGCCTCGTTCGCCGATCGACCGTTTGGAGCGGCATGTTGATTGATCATTCAGACAGTCTACCGCTCTGCGAGAACCTAACAAATTTGTTTCCTTACCCGATCGACCGAACTAACCTATCCTATTAATATTTCACTATTCTTTTGACTTCTGCTGCTACGTGTCCCAAGCCAGTTCATGTCAGTCGTTTGATCAAGATTTATCTTATATGGTTGAGGGATCCAAAACTCTCCCGTATCAATTGCTATTCTTATCTTTACTCGCTTAGCAGAAACGATAAAAAGATGATAAAATTTGTATTAAAAGCAAAGAGTGGAATCTCAAGATTGATAAAGCTTAAATTCTTAACCTCCTAACACAACTAATTCCCAGCCACGTTACTTCTAAATTATTTTCTCTTCCATGATGGTTTCAGGACGGACTGATGGCTATTATGGGCCGAAAGGCCCAATTTCATCGAGAGTCGACTGAATAAATTTTATCGGTTAACATGGGGATATAGGGCGAATATAAACTAAAACTAGTTTCACCCACGCTGATTGCCCGCCTACACGTGCGAATTCGACAGAGAGTTGATGACTTTCGTGCATGTAACAATGATAAATAATTAAATGAATGTCCCGCGGTCACGTGGTTAGTAGTGCGGTCGTTCCCGTTGGAGGAGATTGGTTGACCAAAATTAGATTTGGTGGTGGCGGTGGTGCGCCGCTCCCGTGATAGCTGGTTGTTGGACCTTTCGGTAGATCTGCTGACGTGTGCGTTTGAATGGAAGGGGAAGAAGAGGTCCTTTTGTTTTTGCCAACGACGGAAGCATATTTTTAACTATTGTGCAAGACCATTGTAGAATACTTCAATGTTTTAGATGTCTACGAGAGAAAAAAAGAAGAAGAAGATTTAGACAGTTGCAGTTAATTTAGAATTGAACTCTTTAATATGTTCTTTAAATTTGGAATAGGTAATTGAATGCATCTGAAGCCCACAAAATACACCATATGCATAATTATATGTATTTGAATTGTAATATTTTATTGATATTATTAATGAACTTTGTGTTCATCTTAATGTCTTTTTATTTAATCATGAGTGAGAATGTGAGATCTAGTATCTTTATTACTGGAGTATAATAAGAACAACAAAGTTCAAGTTCTTATACTTATCCTAATTGATAATTCAAATAAATTAAAGAAGGTCCCACCAAATTAGTCCTCGCCCAACCAATGTCCTAGATTTTTCATCTATCTTCGTATATTCTTGCACTGTGCCCAGGACGATTCCAACCTCTTCACCAAGTATGTCAAATACATTTTGGCAAAAAAAAATTTGATATGCCATTTAGTTGATTATAAATTTATGCTAAAAAGGAAAGAAAAAAAGCATTCACCAATTAAGGGCCATTATGATCTAACCACTGAGATCAATTTTAGCCTTTAGTTAGTCACATAATGACTAGTCAACGACAGGATCATTTAATTACCACGCAATCATTGAAGTTTCAAAATCTTTCTTGAGGTCGACGAATTTAAGGAATTGCTCTAACCACGGCAACAGAGGCGTCAATGCTTCGTGTAAATAGATTATTTCACATTATCTATTTTTTAATAATTACAATGTTTAAATTTTCCAAAAGCAACACATTCTTTCTTCGGTAAATTATAAAAAACTCCCCAATCCTTATTTGATCTTTGCTTCCACTTCTCATTTGATAAATTCTTTGCATTTACTCCCTGATGGATTGAGTATAAAAGAGTGAAAATTGAGTATACATCAGTGAAAAATGAGTACAAAAGAGTGAAAAGTGAATATAAAAAAGTGAAAATTGAGTACACTGTTTTTTGATGTGGTGGATACAACCTTACATACTCAAATTTCTAACTTTTATACTCAATTTTTTTCAAATAATACTCACAGAACTATCTTGTCAATCCTATCAGGGATTGCATGCAAAGAAAACTTTGAATGGGGACTGCATGTAAAGTTAAGTTTGAGCTTTGGGAGTTTAAGAAAATTTCCCCTAAACTCCCCAAGCTCAAACTTAACTTTACATGCAGTCCACATTCAAAGTTTTCTTTGCATGCAGTTCTTGATAGGATTGACAAGACAATATTATTTGAAGAAAGTTGAGTATAAAAGTTAGAAATTTGAGTATGTAAGGTTGTATCCACCACATCAAGAAATAGTGTACTCAATTTTTACTCTTTTATATTCACTTTTCACTCTTTTATACTCATTTTTCATTGATGTATACTCAATTTTTACTCTTTTATACTCAATCCATCAGGGAGTAAATGTAAAGAATTTATCAAATAGGGAGTGAAAACAAAAATCAAATAAGGATTGAGAAAACAAAAATCAAATAAGGATTGAGAAGTTTTCTACAATTTACCGATAATATTATCACTATCTCTTATTTTCTTCAGCGTTTATAATAAATACATAAGTTTTTATGAATTGCTTAAAAAAATAAATGAAACTCGGTACAATTACATTGGTTGCTTTAGCTGTTCCGTATTAGTCAGACTGGAGTCATGTCGTTCTTTTTTTCTTTGTGCGTGGCATTTGGAAAGTAGTGGCCTTATCTCAGCCGTCCGATCCCGGGCACGACGTCACGATTCACGAAAAGAGGCAGGCGAGAAGACTGAGCCGTAGGTTCCTCATCTTCCTCCGTTTCCGCTCAATATTAATGTGCCTAACGCCGCTTTCCTCCTTCCTTTTTCTCCTCCGCTTCGCTTCGGGGTTTTAGCGGCGACCAGATCGAGAAGCGAAGAGAGGTAGAAGGCGAGGCCGGCGGCGAGTGCGAACGCCGACGAGTTACGGTACACGTTTGGATTTATCATTTATGTCGTCTGGCGCCTTCGATCTATTCTTGCTCGGTACCGGAAAGTTTGTAGCTCTGGATGAGCAAAGCCTCTCTGTCTCCTTCATTGTCGGCGGTCTTGCTTTCTTTCTCTTCGTGCACTCCTCCATCTCTTCCATTCCACTGAGGTGGGAAGGGTCGGAGAAGACGGGCTCGATGCAATATACTAGGTTTGTCTCTATCATGCTTTGTTGCGTAGTTGGTTGTTCTCTTTGTTTTAAATAACTTGGTCGGGAAAGCTTAAGATCTTCACTTTTTTTTTTTTCCCGGTTTTCATGGCTGCAGGCTTGGTTTTGATGTGAAGCACTTCGGATTTCAGAATATAAATCTGTGTTTTGTCCTGTTCATCTTCTTAAGAGGAGCCCTCACTTGACACAGTGATTCGAAGAACTCTCACCTTTTTGCTTGTTTTTCCTTTGTTCTTCTTGCGTCTTTTTGTTCTTGATTCGATTTTGAGGTTGAGCGAAAAAGGAGAATGACTGCACCGCAGCGCCTTCCCAGGAAGCAACACGATAAGATGGGTGAAAGGAGGACAAGGAGGCAGCAGCAACTTCTCAGATCCGATTCCAGTTCCCTGTTTGAATCCAAACGCTCGGCGAGAAGAATCCGTGTTATCTTTGATGACCCCGACGCTACTGAATCGAGCGGGGACGAGGACCTGAGCTATTCCTGCAGCAAGAGGAGGGTGATTCACGAGTTCCCGGCGCCTCCGGTTCTTCCTGCCGTCTTCTTTCGCCCCTCGTCGCAGGAAAGCAGTGGGAGGAACCGTAGAATCTCTAAACCCCTGTGCAGGCCAAGGCGCAAACCACTTGGTTCGGTTACTTCGTCATCCACTGTTTCCTCCACCAGATTTAAGGGGGTCAGGCAGCGGCCGTGGGGGAAATGGGCAGCGGAGATCCGCGACCCAATCCGCGGTGCGCGTCTCTGGCTCGGCACTTACGACACGGCAGAGGCTGCCGCCGCCGCTTACGCGGCAGCTGCTCTCCGCTTTCAAGCCGAGAAGAAGAATCTATCCCGCATTGCTTCCTCCGACACCACCTCATCCTCTTCCTCGACGCGCTCCGTCGCCATAGGAACCCAGCCTCCACCTTCTCCCTCATCTGTGCTCGACTGCCGGAGCACCCCAGTGAAGGCCTCCGCTGCGGAAGAGCAGTCTATCGCGGAGCTATTCGTGGAGCACAGTCTGTCTCTGGTAGACACCGGATTAACATTCGAACCAGACCTCTTTCTTGTGGATCAGATCGAGGAGGAGCTTCTCCCGAACGAGTTCCTCGGTTTTGAAGACATTCCCATCGACGAAGAGATTGACGGCGCCGACTTTCCCGGTATTGAGATCCTCAATCAATGGATGGATTTCGACTTCTAACGAAGTTGAAAATTTTGCAGCAACTAGTACCGTCTTTTTTCGACTATTGCCACTAAAATCCTATTAATTACTATTATTATTATCATTTAAGAATTTTGCTGGAGGAAGAAGGGAGGAAGATTGTGTTCATTAGTTCACTTTTGCAGTGCGTGAGGGAGTTTCTTGGATTTTTCGAAGCTATAACAGCTGCTCCAAGAAGTTTGTTGCTCTTTCTCTCTTCTAATATGTGTTTTTGGTATGATATTTATCTAATTGCAATACAGTACTGTCTTCACTTTGTGCAAGCTGAGTGCCCAAATTTTGCTGCTTTCTAGATGGGTTGCTTACTGACTGTGGTCTGTTAAACTTGTGTGCCCGAGTACTTATGGTTACTGTAGCTGCTGCATGACATACTGGGATGCTTATTGTTTGATAGAGTTGACGTTGGCCTCGAGATGCAGGAAGTCCTATGATTTGTTTTATATTTTTATTCATTGAAGTGCGAAGGAGGTAGCTTCATTCACGGGATTGATTCGAGCCACAGGAAAGGAGAGGTGGCTTCACTCTTGGATACAATGCCAGTTACGGTCAAACGCTCCGAGCAAGTGTCAACTTGAGGTCATTATTAGGAGACAAGGAAAAAACGGAAAGGTTAATTATCCAGATGCTTTAACTAAAGCAGGGGAAGAAGCGAAGATGTTGAAGGAACCATTGTTTGGCGATTGCTAGCTGCTATAGCAAAAAGCAAGCATTCATAATGAACTGGCGTGTTGGGGTGGTGCTGCAGCATGTGGACGTTGTTGTTAAAGATGTGGAATTGCCCATGATTATCGTCTGAATTCATGTGCACATCTCCATCAATTAATGTCGGGTTGAATAGGGCCACACATACATGGACTGGACTGGATAAGATGACTCCTCCTCCAGATAACCATATCTATTGCCACTTGGATCTGTTTGATGCAGCTCAAAGCCCGTACTCAGTCTCTCATCTCATACTATGCATGGACATTTGGATTCACCTCGACAGCATTTATTGTGATCATTTTTTCCCAACTAGAGAAGGTAGAAAAAACGATTTTTTTTTATCGAAGGACACACATAAATTATTGAATTGAGCAAAAAGACTAAATATATTATTTTCATATTTACTAAAAACACAGTCATTTATTTACTTTTGCTGTTCCACCCCACAAATTCAATTTTTATCTCTTTTTCTTTTATCATTTTTTTTCTTTTCATTCCTCTCTTCTCTTCTTTTCTCTTTTACATGCATACATTATGTGGGTCCCACAACATTTAGAATTTATATAAGTCTTAGGCCTGATATAAACGTGGACCTGATATGTTTCATATTAGACTCAACGTGTGTTTGATATTGATTCATATAAGGTGGGCCTGATATGGAACCATATCAGGTTCACGTTCGGCTAATTCTTTTGATAATATGTTAACACCTTTACAGCATGTTTGGAAAGGGATGGAATTGAGGGGGCGCTTGGTAAGCGGGTTTAGAAGGCGGGAATGAGAATGAAATCTATTTCATTCCCATTTATGATGCTTGGTATACGGGTATCGAAATCAAAATATGGATATGATACCCTTGATTTTATAACCCAACCCTCACTAGGTTATCACCAAACTCACAAACCCCTTAATCAAAACCATTATCATTCCCATTATCGAATATATACCAAGCGCCCCTGAATTCCTTTAGGAATTGGAATTCAATTCCACCATTTAGAACACATTTTCAGTCAGGAATTGATAAAGAATTGGAATTCAATTCCCTTCAAATCCTTCAAAACAAATCAGACCTCAAGAGTTTGATTTGTGAAGGGAATTGCTTTGACAAATGAAAATTACTAAATAATTCTTATTTCTCACTCAACGCCATTTTGGATGAAGGACAAAATAGTAAAAATATAATAATTGAATTGAATTGTATTCTATTATTTACTAACTCATTCCAAACATGAGAATTGAATTCAATTCCTAATAGTTGAAATTCAATTCAATTCCTTTACTTAGAAAGTTTCCAAACAAGGTGTTAGAGAAGTCGAAATAAGCAATGAATGACATCGTTAGACTCTTTGCAATTTCATAAATCCATAGGATTTGAAATGAGTCTAATCAGACCTATATAGGTCTATTAATGGATTTTGATCAAAATCTACTAATCGACCTAGAGACTTTAAATTGTAACCATTTCAGGTCTTATGAATTTATAATGTTGTGAGGAGTTTAACGGTGCTATCCATTTCTTATTTTGGTTTTTCTAAAGGTATTAAACTATTATCGAAAAAATGATCCCAATGTTGGACCTGATATTGCCCCATATCAGGCTTACGTTAGGTTGATTCTTTCGATAATAATTTAACAATTTTTTACTCTAATTTAGACTATTATTTTTAATTAGTTTTTTTAAAAGTTTACCATGATAAATCAACCATTTGCCAAATAACTTAAAAAATACATTAACTCAGTAATAAAAAATTCATGTTTAGTCAGAATATCACAAAATTTTCTAATAGAAAGAATTTACTGGATGTCATTTACATTATATGCAACATCCAAATCCCTTCCTAATATGCATTGAGATACCATTAGTAAATGGAGGAATTAATGTTAGGTATAGTCATTATCTACCATGATCATGGGAATGAAAATGAGTAAACTTTCAATATGAAGTCATACATTGTGTGACAAGGGTAGAAAGTAAATTCAGGGTCTTTAGCTGATAATTAGAACTACATAGAGGGCAATGGACATCCTAAAAGTCGACATACTTATTCTAATGAAATGTGAAATAATTAACATGATGAAGACCAAAATCAAAGGATTAGTGTGATGTCAATCATAAAAATTTTAAACATGTTTTAATGAGTAATACGCATGTCACGCCCCCAGAGGCACATGCTTACTCAAAAATCGGACAACATCTCCCCTGTACGACGGACAAGTTGCGACAAATATACATATCTCTCAACTTAAAAGATGGCTCAGCCATCAATAACATAAAGTAAGAGCACAACCATGTAGTTAATATCAAAATAGAAGATCTAGGGATGACTCAGCCATCATTAACATGAAAAAAGTCTACCTACCAAAGAAAACTCAAATGTATCGATAATAACGACAAAACCAGTCCGATACCTGATAAATGAAATAAAACACTAGTCTATGAATTAAATGCGGAAAGAACAAAAACACAAAATAAAACAACTACGACAAATAACTAAACTCAACTCCAAAATGAAACGACACGGTGGGACTGGCAACTGGATCCTCTCCTGGCTCCAAGTGATGTAACTACCTGCTATCTGAAGCAAAAATAGGAAGCAGGAGTGGTGAGTCCGGGCGGACTCAGCGGGTATATGAATGATAAAAGCATACATAACAAAAGATATAATAAGTAGAGAAACAACAGGGTACAGTTTCTAGGAAATAGAAGATCGCCTAAACATGTATAAAATAACGCAACAATATTATATCAAAACCTCTAAGCATGTATAAAACAACGCGACAACATAACATATATATGCATGTCAACCAAGTGCAATAATCATAGCTCATATAAATGCAACAAACACAAAAAATGCATAAATACAATTAATGCATATGATGCAATGACATGTGTCACCCCTGACGCCAGTCAAGCCGCCAACACATCACATCTGCATGACCGAGTGGGTACGGCTGTGACAACTGTACGCACTCCAACGGATACCACTAATACACGTGGTTGAGTGGACAGGATGTTGGGGAGCCAAGTACCCCAAACCTCGATATATATAGGGGGAGCTATCAACATCTCTAATATCCCTCGAAAACAATGGTGGGGGTGTCAATTCTTGCCTACCGCTGCAACATGTGTGACATAACAGGACAGTTGCTCGCACTCTAGCAACTACCACGACAACAAGTGATTGAGTAAACAGAGAAACTAAATGATTAACGACGGATTAATCAAATGAAAGTCCAACAGTCGTTAGTATGCAATGTGCAGGTATGGTGCATGCTACAAGATGCACGAACAACTGGAAAAAATGATGCAATAAAATCCAACAAGTATCAACGATGCAGCGATACAACCAACCAAGTATCGAAAACCAACGATTATACATCTACACTACTAGGTAGGATATTTCTAATGTCAAATAAACCTAATTGTGTTTAATGAATCTCTAAGTACTCGCGTATAAGCGGTACTTTACATAACAGAAATTCAACGGAAGACTGTACGGATATGAAATTTCGAATAACTCGAAGATCAACGAAGAAAGGTATCAACGACAACAATAAATAATCAACGGCAAAGAACAAGGTCAAGCAACCTATTTAGACATAAACAACCATGCTTAAAGATAAAAGAACTACACGAGTACAAAGGAGAAGTAGCAGCCTTAAATTATAGAACGTGTCCAAATAAATCTCCCACGATCAACCGTGCGAGTCCAACTCAAGGCCCTGTACTAATGATAAAGTTTAGCTAATTATAAAATTAACAACTTAGCTAAATGAAATACTAAACACAATTAGGATAAATCATAATCACAACTTCTATTTAATTACATCTATTTAGTTAAATCCAATATAACTATGGGTTTCTTCCTAACCTAATTATCACAATTAGGTTATTAAGTAAATTTCCCAAATTAACGAAACTACCACGACTACCAACCTAATCCTCGAATCCGTTAACTATTAGATTCAAGGTATACATAATAAGAAGGTCAAGCTCAACTCCCTAACCTAAATCACATTATCCCAATACCATTAAACCTTATAATTCCTGCAGCTTGCCTAAATCACGCAGCCTCATGCATTTAATATTAACCATTCTTTACATAATTGGAAGTGATCCCAAAATAATATAATGATGGTCATAGCAAAGCTGCATTCATTGGCATATTATTCACTCAACTTATACAAGGTAAATTAATAAATTTTTAATTCATTTCTTGAAAACGATCTAGAACACTTAGGCTACGTTTAGTAGGGGGTAATGTAATCGGGTCTGTAATGTAATCAAGTTTGTAATGTAATATAATGTAATCTTGATTACATTGTTATGTTTGGTAATGAGTTGTATGTAATTTTGATAACCATTACAAGTTGGATTCCTTTGTTTGGTGAGGGGTAATCCATCCTGTAATGTAATCAAGATTGACGGACTGACCGACCGGTCGCTGGCCCGGCCGGGTGACCATCAACCGGCCCGGCCAACCCGCCGCCGACCGGCCGCTGCCGCGGCCGGATCCGGCGACCGGCGACGGCCGGCGACCCGACCGGACCGGCCGGCGACCGGGACCGACGGCCGGGCCGGTCGGCCGGACCGGCGACCCGCCGCCGGCCCGGCCGGCCCGGCGACCAGCGAACCATCGACGACCGACGAACGTCGCCGCCCGGCCGACGACTTTACAAGCTGTAATATAATCCAGATTACAGAGGTTTTGTTTTGTAATCCAGATTACAAATCATCAACCTCTTTTGTAATCGAGATTACATTACATTACAATCTTAAAGTTATTCCAAACAAAGGAATCCAACTTTTAATATAATCTTGATTACATTATAGGGTGGATTACACCCTACCAAATACAGCCTTATAAGAAACTGATATAGAATTGGTTAGTATAAGAAAGTGAAGTAGCAGAGATAACATAAAACTTTTGATATATGTAAAATGATCAAACTGCTTGTAATCATCCTACAACTCAATAAGCAACAAAAATAACACGCATTAGCCCCAGATTATTCTTCATTCACGGCAAAGATCAAATCCAGATGGAGGAAGAAACAACCCCACTGTACCTTGTGGGGGTCGACAATAATGCCGCGCCCTAAAGGTGAGCCCAGCAACACCCGTGGGACGACCAGGGAAGGAGGATAAACTGAGGAGATCGCGTGGAGAAATCGCAAGGTGAGGGTTGTTGACGTCGCGCGTTTGCGAAGAGAGTCGACGCCACGCGTTTGTGAAGAGAAGGGAGAGGGCTTTCGTTGAGGGAAGAGTCACCCGGTGTCTTCTTTGTGTGTGCGGAAGTGGAGGAAGGAGAAGAGGAGGACGCTTGCGACGGGCTTCGGCGGCCGCAGAGGAGAATCGCTCATTGCGTGCGGGTGGGCGGCGTTGGGGCGGAAACATGTGGAAGTTTTGGGTTTTTTTTGGATACTTTAGGATTTTTGGGAGAAGTTTGAGGATTTTATAAAGTATATGGCATCTTGCAAAAACAACCCTCCATATTGTGATATTCAACAACGTGTCTAGTACTAATAGCGCCATCTTTATTATAATACTGAGCTACAACAAGCTTCATTCCTCGATCATGTAGTTATTATCTCAACGATACCAAGTATACTAGAAAACTAAGTAGGTAGAATAATTATTAATTATCAGTTTAACAAGAAAATTATAAATAATAGTCTAAATTGAAGTAAAAAATTAGTAAACTATTATCGAAAGAATCATCCCAATGTAAGCCTGATATCAGGCCCAAGGTTCGTAGAATCGCGATCCTACACAGGATCGATTTGGGGTCAGGATCGGATCGGTCAGGATCGGATCGTAAAATCGTACGATCCTATCAAAAACCCTTAAAATGAAAAAATATACAATTTTTATTAACACTATAATGAAAATAATCACGTTTAACTTCAAGAATATTCTATTTATTACAAGATGATCCAATTTAATTGTCAACCTATTAGATAATAGACATCTAAACTCATCATTTTAGAAAAAAGATATAACATAATATTATTAATCAAAAACTAACTAAAAAATAATTAAATAGATATTTAAATAATCTTAAAACCCTAACACTAACGATGTAAAAGATAAAAAAAATAATAAAAAAGATTAATAATCTTCTGGGCCTCTGAAAAGGCTTTAAACAATATTTTTTGGGATTCAATCTTAAAACTAACTTGTAGATCTTTGAACGAGTTTCAATTTGATATATTATAGGTCACGTGTTCAATCCGAGTCAAAGTTATGACCTCTTAAAGCTTTCGTCGATCCTGTTCCGATCTGTCCGATCCTATACGATCCTGTCCGATCCTACGATCCTGCTCGATCCTGCTACAAAAACGATTCTGTCGATTCTGGATCTGGATCTAGATCGTACGATCCTACGATCCAGGATCGCGATTTTGCAAACTATGATCAGGCCCACCCATATCAAGCTCATATTAGCCCTGATTTATCATAATATATTATCATTATATTTTTATACAGTATCTTGGCAATGTGTATATATAATTATCAATAAAAAAGTATTTTTTTTCTATTCTTCTTGTGTCTCTGTATTTCAATATAATATGAGAGTCGTGATCTTTCGGGAGCATATCTTCTGGTCCGCACTTTTGCGGATCAGGGGATCGACCACTCGCGATTGCGATCGGATCATGATCGCGATCCGCTATAATTTATTGCAATCCCTTCTAAGGTTCACCATGCCCCCCAGGTTATAGTTTGGTTCGGGCGGGTGATCGGAGGCACCCGACGGCCTAAACCCTAAATTCGGATTTAGGGTTTAGGCCGCCGGGGTGGCCTCCGACCACCCGTCGAATCCAAACTATAACTTGGGGGGTACGGTGAACCCGAGAGAGGATTGCAATAAATTATATCGGATCACAATCACGATCTATCGCAATCACGAGTATCGATCTCTGGTCCACAAAAATATGGACAAGAGGATTTGCTCCCTGATCTTTCACCCCCACCCTCCGCTTTCGTTTTCTTTCCAGAAGTGTATTTTTTTTCTTACTTTTCTTTGTTTTCCCGTAGCAATAGTAACATCACTTTCTTTCTCTTTAATTGCAAGGGAACAAATTTCTTTCACTTTTTACCTTCCCCTCTCTTTCTTCTCCTTCTCTCTCTTCCTATTGTTTTTTTTTTTCAATCAACAATAGCAATAGTCCTCTGTTTCCTTTTCTTCCTCCTCTCTAACATCAACTGCTTTGCAACAGCCATTCTCTCATCGAGTGTTGTTTCTTTTTAGCCAACCAACCAAATAGCAAGGTTTTTTTCCTTAACAAATTCGCTTAGCACATAATAGTAAATTTCTTCCTTTGCTCTGGCAAATTTCAGCTAGCTACTAGAATTATAATCGCGACTCTTCTTCTTTATCTAAAGTCACCAAGTGTATTATCCTCTTTCAGAAATTTAGCAACAACAATACTATAACCTTCTGCTGCACTTTTCTCACTATTAGAAAATGTTGGTGCAAGATGCATCAGTGATGTCTTCTCTAATGTTTCGATGTTTAACAATATACTTAAGTTAATAATATGTGTTAGACAAGGTAAGGATTAGTCAAAGTGATCAAGGGTTAAACCAAACAGGACCTTATGTTTGGTAGGGTTAACCCAGGATTGATCAGGTTGACAAAGGTTTAGCAAATAGGATCTGATGTTTAGCAGAATCAACCAGAACCCAGGGTTGGTTAAGGTAACCAAGGGTTAGCCAAACAGGACCTGATGTTTGGCAGGATGATCAAACCTAGATTTACTCTGGTTAATATACTGAGGTTTGATCAGTTAGAACAAGGTTAGCTAAACTATTTGATGTTTAGCAGAAAAACCAGAGTTGGTCAGTTAGACCAAGGAGTGAGCCAAACAGACTTGCTGTTTGGCAGAAAAGAAGTCTAGTCAGGATTAATATGACTAGCAAAAGAATTCTTTACCAAAGCGAAAGAAAGTCCTAGCTAACCTAGGCACGAAGTCCTAGTTCGAGGAATTGAGCACTAAGTCCTGGCCGAGGGTTAGACACGAAGTCCTGGTTCGAGGAATTGGGCACTAAGTCTTGGCCAAGGGCTGGACACCTAAGACCTGACCGAGGGTTGGGCACGAAGTCTTGGTTCGAGAAATTGGGCAATAAGTCCTGGTCGTGGACTGGGCACGAAGTCCTGACCGAGGGTTTGGCAATAAGTCCTGGTTGTGGACTGGGCACCGAAGACCTGACCGAGGGTTGGTAAATAAGTCCTGGTCGTGGGCTGGGCACCGAAGTCCTGATCTGGAAGATCGGGCAAAAGTCTAACCAGAGGAGCCGATTGGCAAAAGACAACTTCTCCTGAGAGGAGTAGGCGAGGCGCGTTCCCCGAGAAAGGGAATATTAGGCGTCGATTCGACCTAGGGTTTCGCAAGAAATCCAAAGTCAGAACTAATCTTTAAGGCTAAGATTATTTGCATATTTGTCTTGTGTTTGATTGTCTTGAAGGTACCTGGAGTTGGAAGCAAGACAGAAGAGCAAACGCAGGGAAAATGACACCTGGAAGAAGCATCCAGGGCACCTGTGTTAATACAGGTGCCCCCATGCTTCAGGGCGCCCTAAAGGGGTCCATCCTAGGCGCCTGGATGGTCCCAGACACCCTGGATGGTCTAGGGCACCTTGGACAGCATGGCTTATCAGCATCGCGAAGTTCGCGATTCCGGATGATTTTTTGACCGCCTATAGGGTGCCTCAGAGGCTCTAGGGCGCCCGAGATGATGCTATAAAATGGGCTTCAACCCCTCAACTCAGAACAACACTTACAACATCATTCTAAGCATTTTGAGCAAAGAAAATCGCTAAAATCGAAGCTCTGCGACCAAGAAGGCTCCAGGAGAAAGTGCGGCGCACTTTGGACTTCCGGATTGGCCGGATCGACTTTTGTTTGGTTCGATTTTATTTTACAAGTTTGCATTTTTAGTTATATCTTTTTGCTTGTAAACTTGAACTGTAAGACGGGTTTCTCTTCCTCCAGAAATTTCGAAAAGGAGACCACTAGTGGACGGGCGCTACCCGTGATTAGGCCTTGGACGTATTGACCTTGGGGGGTTGGGAATCAAGTAAAAACCTGCGTGTCTTCTATGTTGTGTCTTTCGTTTGTTTTATTATCTTCCGCTATGCTACTAACTCTCTCTAACTAGAACGAATGAACGAACGTCGAAGTTTCCGACAAAATTTTCAAGTCGATATTCACCCCCACTATCGACAACATCGATCCTACCGAAAATCATGCATTAGCGACAATTTTAGCGATGGATTATTTACTCCGTCGCTATTAGCGATGACTAATATTTACTCCGTTATTAATGACAATGACGAATATATTACTCGTCGTTATTAGAGACGGTATTAAATAATTTGTCGCTTTTGTTGGGTTTGTATGGTTATAACCTTAGTCCCACATTGAAAATACATGAGAAATATCATAGGCTTATAAGAGAAAGATATCCCCATTAGTATGAGGTCTTTTGGGTAGAACCCAAAAATAAAATCATGAGGACTTTTGGCCCAAAGTGGATAATGTCATACTATTGTAGAGATATCTAAATTCCTTCGATTCTAATAATTAATATCAGAGCCTGATTGTTAGAAGGTCTAATCACTGACTATATACAAGAGCTATGATTTAATCATGCCATGTGAGTGGAATATAAGGTTGTAAATATAGTTTCACATTGAAAATAGATATATTGATTGGTATGAGGCTTTATGGGTAGGACCCAAAAATAAAATCATAAAGGCTTAGAGTCAAAGTAGATAATATCACACCATTGCGGAGATATCTAATAGCGATGGAGTAAAATAATATCCATTGTTAAATTTGGGAAAAAATTATGGTTCGCGTTGATGGGTATGGCTTGGCGGGTTTCCCTAGCGAATACTTGGTCATCCTTGAGAGACCTTTCCATGTCTACAGATTAAAATTTTAGTCCGAATGGAGACCCGTCTCCCAACGACCATCTCGTCATCGTATCGTTCGGTACGAATTACAACTTGGCCAATCACAAAGATTGTGCCTTGTAATTCTCCTAATTGAACGACTGCGGAAGAGACGACGAGTGGATCGCCGATTTTTGTGTTTATAATCGGGGTCCAAATAATTAATTATTAACATGATTAACTAATAATCACAAAAGCAATAATCAATTAATTACATGAAATGACGAGACAAGAAATAAGGAACCAAAAGAAGAGAGTTATACCTTCCTTTACCTCGTAGCCTTCTACCTTATGTCCCTCCCCTCCTGACATCGTGTGGGCGACGAGCTATCGAGAACCGAGATCAGCAAGGCACTAAAAGATCCTCTTCTTCCTATAGCCGAAACTCTAACCCTAGGGTTAGGAGCCGCCGACCCTTTCTTCCTCTTCCTTTGTGCCGTCGGCCACCGTGAGCCACCCACGTCCAGCCGAGCCTCAGCAGCCCTTGAGAGGAGAGTGGAGAAGATGAAGAAGGAGAGAAAGCCCCTTCTTCCTCACCCAAATAGCCCGGAATTCTCCTCCTTCCTCAACCTTGCGGCGCCGCCGCAAGCTCTCTTGCGCCGCCTCCCACCGGCTGCCGGCCACTTCTCCCTCGCCGCCGACCACCACAGAAGGAAGAGGAGATCCCTTCCTTGTCCCTGTGAGTCCCAGCCGAGTGTTGATGGAGAAGAGAAGAAGAAAAGAGGAGGAGAACTCCTCTCTTGTGTGCGCCGGTCGGATGCCCTAGGAGAGAGAAGAGAGAGAGATAAGAGGAGAGAAAGGCCTAGGGTGTCAACTCTTGGATTAAGCCTTGGTTTCATGATCTCATGGGGTTTATATAGGGCTAAGGTAGGGACCAAGAGGAGGAGTTAGATTTTGACCCACTAATGGATCTAAAACCAATCCATTAATTAAGATCCATTCCACTAAAGGATTTTAATTGAACTTCCTCACCAACCCCCATATTTTCATATGGGCACCACCTATTATGAGTCATCCATCCCCCTATGTTTAAGATATCGAATGCCCGTCGATTAATTTAAATTACTGACAATTTTAATTAATCGACTTCTGGCTTCTTGACTAGTACCACTCAACCTTATCATCATGTCGGATCAAATCCACCTGCAGGGTTTAACATGATGATTCTTATGAGCTCATCAAGGGGCATCATCATCCCGACTCACCAGGACACGGATTCCGTCAATAATCGATGACACACCATATAATTAATATTATTTCCCAACTTACTAGGCCTATCGATTTAATAGAATAAATCTCGACCATTGGTAAATCAAAGAAATAATTATTAACTATATGTGCTCGTCATTATATCGAGATTTAGGGATTGTACTCCATAATAAATCCGAGGTCTAATCCAATTATCAAGTCAGTACAAATTTGATGACCTCTGGTTTTGGTCCTGCTCAATGCACACAAAGCACACTAGTGTAATTCTATGGTCAAGATAAACCACACCTAATTACACTACAACCATCTCGATGGTTTGTCCAAATCATCTCGGTTGTGAGCCTCTTCCTTATACTATGCAAGGGACTGATAACACGATCTTCCGTGTGTCACCACACACCATGTTATCTACAGTGCACAGTATTTGACTTTTATGCATATACTAATGTAAACATGCATCTAGTGTTGTTGTGATCTTTTTTCAAAAATTATATGATCTCATATATAAAAAGAGCAAGTTTTTAGTATACACATCTAACATGCATCCCAATCTTCCCCTTGCCCACTAAATCTCTTGGCGATTGGCGATCTCCCCTCCAGCAACTGGTGATCTCCCCTTTGACGATTGACGATCGACGATCATACCCCTTCAGCGAACTCTCCTACTCTGGCGTGCAGGTATTTTCCTCTCCCTCTCCCCTTTTCTCAATTCATTGCAGCTGTCGGCTCTGAGCATCGCCGTCTCGTAGTGCTCGGCTGACGCTGAGAATTGCCACACTCGGCAGTCCTCTGCCGCACCCAACAGTGCTTTGCTGCTGGGACTTTCGCCATCACCAAACTGTTTACCATCGACAGTGACTGGCAGACGAGTTAAGTTGCTCATTTGATTTATTTTTTCCCCTTTCAAAATGAAATTTTAATCAATTTCTTCTTCTTGAATTAATCGAACTTCCTTAGGAATGCTCGATGAACATGCTGAGAAGCATGATATTGCTATCATTTTAGATACTTAAAACACTTGCTTAGATAAGTTGATTTATGAAAGTTATGTTTTTCTTAACTTTCTTTTCCCAATTATTTAGTTAATTACTACTGTGGAGCTGAGTTTAGTATCAAAATCAAGAATTAGAAACCAATAGTTTTGGTATTAGATCAAGGTAGGAGTAAGCTCGATAAGTGAAAAGTGTTAAGAATGTCAACTGTAGTGGGTGAATACATGCTTTCTTATCATATATTCATAACAAGTTTTTGTGTTCAAGGGACAGTGCTTTTCATATTTGTTTGAGAAATCTTGTGTTTTCTTACTCTTGTTTTTTTACACATGTAATATGTCTATTGCTTGCTCAGTTTCATTTAAAGATATTTAGTTGTTTCAAATTGAAACTATTAAAAAAATCATTCAATAAAGAAAGATAATTAAAATAAGTATGAGAATACCATTTATTGGGACCAAGATATAGCCTTAACCTAACTAAAGATGATCAAAATGATTTAAATATAAGCATGCATGCTTAGTTTGACATGATTAACCATGTTAAAAATTTTATTCTCATTAGAATAGAATGTATATGAATAAGATTTGAATATATAATAAGTTAGATAATATTAGATTTATCAGTCAAAAATTTTTTGCTAGGATTGAAGAGTTTGTGAATGTCGCTAAGTCTCATCCAGAATAATTGAATAGTGTCGAGTTAAAGTGTCAATGTAATTAGAGTAGATGTAGAAACATAATTTTTCATGATCAGAATATAGCGAAAACATATATATATATATATATATATATATATATATATAGGTATGAGTTTGTTCTAAATTATTACAACTTTATTATCATAGAGAACTGTATGTACTTGACCAAATTGGATCTTTTGTTTCTTTGTCATTCTGCCCAATTGCTCCAAAGGAATCATCAAGGCTTGTGAAATGTATGACATGTTAAACACTAGTGAAAGAAAATCATGGAAGATATTCCTTTTGTCCATTCTTAATTATCAACTACTATAAGATTACCAAACATGAAGATAGAATATCATTTCTCTGAACGATATTATGATGACATGTGTTAATTGATGTCAGTGTTGATCTCCACTGATAACTGCATAACTGATAGCTTCTACACTACAAAGAAACTGATTAGGGATTTGGGGATGCTCGTAGAGAAGATTTATTGTTATATCAATAATTGTATAATTTTTTGGAATAAAGATAGCAAACTAATTTGAATGCAGAATATGTAACCTTTGTTATAAGTAGAGTAGTTGTATGCCTGAGAGAAAGAAAAAAAATCTCTTAAAAGTCATGTATTATTTTCCATTAACTACTAGACTCCAACACTTTTATGTATCTGCCGCAACAACAAGCCACATGAGTTGGCATCAAAACCATATACACGAAGGAGATATAATGTATCATCCTTTGACTCCCTTGCATCGAAACATCTTGATACAATACTTTTCTCCTTTGTAATAGAATCATATAATTGTTAGTATTAGTTCTAGAGCCAATAATGAGATGATTGACAAGGAAACTCATATTTCAATAGTTAAAAGGTAAAGTTTATAGTTATTATATTTACTTCAGATATATGCCAGATGAATAAGTATAATAATATCTTAGGGTAGTAGGTTCTAATTTATATCATATCAATTGGTTGAATTACTAGTGAGAGGATGTAAATATATAGAACACTACTCTTAACTATTTTTAGTCAATCATTAATATACAAGGGCAATATTAGTACATTAAGACTAGCATGTAGGTCAATTGATAACTTAATCTTATAAGTCATGGATATAGGATAACCGATTGACACATGGGTATATATTGGAGAATATGTACTAAATTAATCCACCATGAGAAAGATTAATGGATCGTTATATAAGTATCATAAACATTCTCATAGTGATTTTTGATATATAAATAGTCTTTAGACATGAACTCACTATGGTTTCCTACATAAGAAGTTGTGTTATTTGGTATATCGACAAATATTATCTGTAACAAGGTGAACCATAAAGTCGATCACTGGGTATACAATAAGTTATGCAGAGGATGTGAATGATGTAGATGAGATCTATCACTTTCATATGACGGGAGTGATATCTAATATATCTATGGGCCCCTTGATTAAGTAGGACTACTAAAATACATGATCATGCTCAAATAAGTCAATACGAGATATTGAGTCCATTTGGATAAGTTAGTCTACTTGGAGATTAAGAAACACAAAGATTGATAAGAGGATAATATAGTATATGCCTCATTGATCAATTTAGATATTGAGGATAGAAGGACCATGTCATATAAGATAATAGACACAAAAAAGTTAGGTTGGACCTCGACATTCTCGTCACTTGGGTAACAATGATACATTGTTAGAGTCACTCATTGCTTATGTATCTAAAATAATTTTAGATATATTGCTAACGTTACAAGAGCCTATTAGGTTGCACACAAAGTACAAGTTAGGTTGGAGATGAGTTTATTTTAATTTGACTAAAATATGATGAACCTAAAGATGATATGGTGAAGTCTAATCTGAAATTGGATAATTGAGTGAGACTCAAATGAATCCAACCTTTGGATTATTGAGTTGAGCCTAATCTAAATTAGACTCATTGGATTAGACTCAACCACTAACTAACACCAAGCGGCAAGGAAATAACTATTTGTTTTTATTAGATGAGTACAAAAGATGAATGTCTATTAATAGAGATTAATGGAGCATTAAGGAAAAGAATACCAAGAGGCAAAAACCTTTTAGGCCAATTCATTAGATAAATGAAAAAAGTCTTCTCCTCCTCCTTGTCTTGGTCGAAATCTTCTTCTTCCTCCTTTTGTCGAAATCGCCTAAGTTGCTAGCACAACGAAGGTGGTTCCTATCTGACATTGAGTTCGTGCAATGAACGGAATGTATTCGTATGGATACTGGTGCAGGCATGGCTATTCTGATTGTGCTGAGATCCGCTGAACCAAGAGTCAATGTAGGGATTGTACCATACATGTAATAAATGTAACCACTCTATCCAACTTTGTATACGGCTTTCACATGGATCTCTAGAAGGGATCAAGTTTCCATTGCATATATATGCTATTTTTCGCATAAGATCTCTACAATAATGTGAGACTTAGACTTTCCATAGATGGATTTTCAACAATTTGGAAGTTATGGATAATAATATTCATCTTGACCATGGTATATTAACACTATATTGTTGGTGCTAGAAGCACTAGCTAATCGAACCTGTTTTTTGATATTGACAAAGGTTCAAAGTTAAGGTTGCTTATGATCTAACATGTTGAATTAAGTGTACTGGAAAGTCCCAATTGTGCTAGGCACTAAGTTTTGGTCGTGGTGATTGGGCACTAAGTCCTCGTTGTGTGGGTTGGGTAACGAAAAATGTGGTATGGAGGATTAGGCACTGTCCTGCCCATATGAATTGGGCATTAAATCTTGGTCAAGCTCTCAAGGAGACTGGACAAGAGTCTTGGCAGATCGAGGATGATGGGTAGGAATCGAGATTAGTCGAGGATTGTACATCGAGAGTCCTAGAGTCAAGGTTGCATGTTGAGAAAAAGTCTAACTTAGGAATGGCAAAAGGTAATTTCTTCTTAGAGGGGTAGGTGAGGATGCGTTCTTCGTCAAGGAAACAGTAGGCGTTGGTTTGACCTAGGGTGTCATTCAAAACCTAAAGTTAGAACCGGGCAGTCCAAGCTATCAAATGCACTTCATTTGTTATATATATATTGCCTGTGCTAACTCTGTGGGTGCAAAAAAGTCAGGATAGAGGCGTGCTGGAAGTTGGCCTCCAGGCACCCGGAGCTAGTCCAGGTGTTCGGAGGTCCGGGCGCTTGGAGGTCTAGGCGTCTGGTGGTCCCAGCGTCCGAACCAGCTTCGACTCGGTTAGCGTGACCGAGCTGGCGCGTAGCAAGTCGTTGACCCACGTCACAGTCCAGGTGCTCAGGAGTGGTCCAGGCATCCAGGAAGGGATAAACTTGACGAATCAAGTTTCCACAAGAGGTTGCCATGTTAGCCCGGATCAAGTGCTAGGAGAGGCTTCCAGGCGCCCAAACTGTCTTTTATAAGGAGGTACGACCAAAGCCTCAGAAAAGAAATCTAATATGACTTTCACTGTGTGTTGCTCTGAAAACTACTCAAAGACGCCGTAACGCTGCTCCAACGACTACTCTTCATCTTATTCTTTATTGGTCGGTATAATTATTTTCAATACAAGCACTCTTAAATTTGTACTCTTTTTGTAATCTTGGGGATTGATAGTGATTGGCCATAGAAAGTGATCAAGGATCATGAGTCTTGGAGTAGAAGTTGTCACAAGCTTCGAACCAAGTAAAAAGAAACGTGTTAGCGTTGTTCATTTATTTTATTTTCGTTGTGTGTTAACTACTGTTTTGCGAAAAAAGTGAAAAAGTCTTGAGCGCTATTCACCCCCTCTACCGCTTTTCTTGATCTTACATATATAACTTAGCTCTATAGATGTGCATGAAAGACGAATTTTTGTTTCTTACTGTGCTTATTCCATGTCCTCAGAATCTAAAAAGGCAAATAGATATTTTTTTTACAACCTTTGATTGCAGAGCTGAATCATTTATGGAATGTAAGATCGAGGACTTATGACATTACAAGTGAATCAACTTTTATAATGCTTGTTGCTTTGTTATGGACGATTAGTGATTTTCTAACATACTCAATATTGTCAGGATGGAACAAACTTGACAAATTAGCATGTTCACATTTTATAAGAGTGTCTAATGCATTTTTATTGCCTTGCAGTGGAAAGATATACTGATTTGATAATTATCGTTAATTTTTTCTAGTTGATCACCTATTCAGGCGAAATAAAAAAAATTCAAAGGAAATGAAATGGTTAGAAAACTTCCCCTAGTATCAAAGTCAGGTGAAGGAGTTCTGGATGAAATTGACAGTTATGGATTTCTACCAATATATCAGGATGGTTCTGATGACATAAATAAATATATTATTAGGGTGAACAAGTATGGTTGGAGGAAAAGAAGCATATTTTAGGAGTTGTCATATTGGAAGTATTTACTCATTTAACATAATTTAGATGTAATGCATGTTAAGAAAAATTTCTTTGATAATATCTTCAATCCTATGGTGAATATTCATGGAAAAACTAAAGATACATTACCTAGGTTGCGCTTGATCTATAATCGCAAGGAAGCACGAGGAGGAGACCCTAGCCCAAGCAACATCCTTACTTGCCAGAGATCATCTGGGAGCCATCGCCATTGGCCAGGAGATGACGCTCGTGATTCGAGGTCGACCACTGGAAATCCCTAGCGAGATGAACTCCGTCGGCATCAGCCCGATCAAGCGATCCACCACACAAATGCTCCACGAAGAGGCCTTCGAGAAATCACTAAAGAGGAGGATCAAGGGCATCGATCGATGGGGGAGGAGAAAGGAAGAAGATCACAATCGACGAGGGAGAGGGAGTCGACATCGGGCTACAGACAGAGAAGCAGAAGTCGGGTTGAGGCTCGCGTGCAACGAAGAGAAGGCAGATTGGTGGAGTTCGCAAAGGAAGAAAGGGAATATAAGTGATGCTACATTTGCAATTAATCCCAAGGAGTTTAATTAGTTACAATTTCATCTTTAACTTTGAGTTTTTGCCATTTTTGCCCCTGAAATTTCAGATTTTAAGCCCTCCAACCCCACTTCAACCTTAGTTGTGACCATTCTGCCCCTCCACTCCATCCCCAGGATCTGGAAAAATTTCTGAAACTTTTCTCTTAAATTCTACAAGGTTATTTCTCAATTTAACCCTTAGAACCTAGTTGTCATATTTTACATTCTCCCCCACTAACAACAATTTGATCCCCAAATTTCGCTATCACATATGGCAATACTAGCAACTAAACATGTCCATACCCATCATGAGTAACCACTTCGTCTGATATCCTAAGGTTACGCTGCTTCGGGGCAACTGGAGATATCAATCCAGAGGTTATCATCCGATAACCAGGTACACCCAAACAACCAATCAAGCATCACACCTACCCAGGGCACTCAATCCTAAGATCACTGGCGCCAAGTCTATACTCCGATCCTCAAACGTAATGTGTCAAATCCATGAGCATCACTCAAATATCCCCAAATCAATAACATCCTCCAATCATCACAAGTCATATATATATCCTCCAATAGATCGTCAGAAGATAACATATAGTTAAAGATTCTACCAATATGTCATAACATATGCTACTAAAAACAACAAACTTCCAAATAATCAACCACAGAAGGATCATATATCCACCAACAAAAATCCTTAAAATACAACATATCACAGAGATTCGTCAATCTCAATCCACCTCTCAACACCATAACGGGTCATACATCCCGATGTACCATCGAGATTATTCAACCATGTACACTCAATCTATGAGTCAAACTCCCTCATAGAATCGCGTAGCAATGCACGAGTCAACCAACCATCACCTCGTAACCCAATATTCCCCGGTTCCTCCACTCAATGTTCAGAAACCTCTGAGTTCCAAGTCCATAACATAGAGAGACGCTATCTCTCAAGAGTATCTCAACATAATCACGAAGTAATTCTTTGTTCCCTGAAAGTCATCCTCGGCATCTTCCGGCCAAAGGTGGTCTAGCCCCGTAAGTGATGTAAGGATCGATGTCGTACGCTAGAGGGGGGGGGGTGAATAGCGTTTCGCCGAATTCTTGCTCCTACACGGTTAGTTTGCACATCGGAAATAATAGTAAAACAATAACAAAATCACTAAGCAATGCTAACACGGCGATTTTAGTTGGTATCCACCCCGGTCGGGTGACTAATCCAACAATCCGTCGGTGGATCAATCCCCGGATAACCTCTGGCTAGAACTCGTCGCTCCTTGTGGTTGGAGAAACCTCGCCACAACACCAAGGACACTTCCTGAGTACACAAGACTACTAACTTACCCTAGCCAAGCAAGTTTCGTCAAGAAACTCAGCCACCACGAAGTCCTCTTTAAATAGGACTCGGGGCTGATTTCTCGCTAGCTAAATCCGACCGTTGCAACTCCTAACGTTCGAATTTGCCAGCTCACCAGCCACCTACCAGTCGACTGCCCCCAGGGCAGTCGACTGGTCCCTAGCTGAATCCCTTCCCGAGTACATTCACACAGCACTCGACCCTCACGACTCAACTGACTCCTCCTCCGCAGCCTCGACTGTTGCCTTCGTGCCCTCTTCATCTTCGGCCCTCGTCCCTCGGATGCGCACGCAATTCTCCAGCTTGCCTCCATGCCACCCTTCACGTACGCCTCGAAGTCCGCGCCCATCAGCTCATCGTCCCTACACTCCATGGTCCCTCAGATGCGCACGCCAGCCTCCAGCTGGCCTCCATGCCATCCTTCACGGTTCTGAGGCCGTCCAGTTAGGTCCATATGCGTAACATGTACAACCTGCACACTCAACATACGCATATCAAATACAAGGGTAAACCTAACTTAAACCCTTTGCCCAAACATCAAAACCCATGGTCACTCAGGACCATCTTAGGGTCGATTGCTCCAACAATCTCCCCCTTTTTGATGTTTGACAATCCGTTTAAGTTAGGAAAGTAAGATAGTAGTAAATAGCAAAAACCATGCTAAATGAATGCATATGCAATCCATAACTGGATCCTATCCCAAGGCATCCCACACCTAACCCTCCAAGTTAGGAATTTTACACCTAGCTCTCTAAGCTAGGATTTTCACCACCTAACCCTCCAAGTTAGGATTTTCCCAACACCTAGCCCTCCGAGCTAGGACTTTTACCACCTAACCCTCCAAGTTAGGATTTTCAACACCTAGCCCTCCAAGCTAGGACTTTTCCCACCTAACCCTCCAAGTTAGGATTTTCTACCAAAACGGGTTTTTTAAAGCTTCTCCCAAGCTCCCCCTTACACTGGACTTACAAAGGCTTTTTAAGAACCTTTCCAAGATTCCCCTTACGCCAAGAAGGGAGCAACCATGCTCCCCCTCAAACTCAGCTCCCCCTAAACCTAGGGTCTCAAGCAAAGGTATTGGTTTCCCACTTAAACCTAATATTTCTCCCCCTTTGCCATACATCAAAAATAACCCAATAATATCCCAATTATTGATTCTTTTAATCCCTTATGACCCTAAACCCAGTGTACTAGACCCTCATACACTTGTTCCTTGTCATTTGAATACCAAAACATCTGTTGATACACAACCAACACTTGGGCAGTCGACTGCCAAACCGGGCAGTTGACTGATACGCCTAATTTTCAGTTTCTGGCCGAATTTCAGAAACACGCCAGAAATTCCATAAATTTCCAAAAATTTCCAAACTTCGTGGACAACTTTGTGAAACCTATACCTACTTGGGAAAAATACATATACCCATGTATCTATCACCATTCCCATGTTTGACACAAAACTCAAAAATTTCAAAATGAAAATCAAGGCAACTAGGAGGCAACCTCCCCCTTTACCCATGCCTTCTCTCAATTTTTATTTTTCCCAGGCTATGTTCTACCCAACTTAACCTCCTAAACACCATGTTGAGTTATCCCCAACCCAACATCCGAGTTCTTCCCCTTTTGGACACCATTAAGGCTTGCTCCCAAGCAACCTTTCTTCTAGTGCCAATTAGAACTCTACAAAACCTAAAATATTCTAAAGTTTGCAAACACACTTGCTTGGATATACCCTATCCTAGAAAAGTATGATATCATGAAAATATCAAGTGTGTTTGACTTTTGGTACACATCTAAATTCCTTAAGAGATTTGGCATTTTGAAATCAAGTAATTATTCCTTGTGTTTGCCTCTTCTAACCCTTTGAAATTGACACAAGACATTGTCCTCAACTCTAAGGTTCATCCATAATTCCAAGTGTTTCTGAAAACCCCTTCAGAAATCACTTATTAACACTCTGCCCAGACCACCAGTCGACTGCCCCCATGGGCAGTCGACTGCCAAACTTCACAGAACGTTTTCGGGCTGATAGCAGTCGACTGCCCAAATGGGCAGTCGACTGCCACTTGAATTTTAGGTTTTTCAGTCAACTTTCAGAAATGCCCTAAACATTCTACAAATCTCCAAAAAATATAAAATTTTGTGGGGAGATTTGTGAAGCCAATATCTACTTGGGAAAAATATGTTTCCAAATAAATGTACTCTAAATCTCAAGATTGGCACGAAATCCTACTTCTTCTAAAAAGTATCAAATGAGCTCATCCTAAAAGTGCTAATTCTCACTTCTCTTCAATGCATCCACTTCTCCTTGATCACAACTCATTTATATCATTGAATTATATGGTGTTCCACCATTAAACCTCAATTTTATGAATTTTAACCCTCTTTTCACCTTTTTCTCCCTAAATTCTCATCTTGATGTGCCAAAATCTAGGAGTAAGACTTATCCAAGTCTTCCAACCTTTTTGGCACATTTCACCTAATTTCCTAAGGGAGAAACTTTTGAGATCCATCTACCATGGACCCCAAAGGCTTCTAGAGCCCCCCTTGAGCTCTTAGCCTTAGCCACCTCCCTAGGTGACTCAATCCACACTAGGCCACACCGGTGTGCCACCGGCGACTCTTGGCCTATAAAGTTGACCTTTTTAACCTTGGACACCTTGTCCTTGGTTAGGTCACTCTTTTTACCCTTGGATGACATCCCCTTTCCATCCTTGGACCTTCCCTCCTTACTAAGATTGTATGCTTTCCCAGCATACTTCTTTCCATTGCCCTTGGAGGTCTTAGATCGGTACCCCAATCCCGATCTATCATAGTTGGGTTTTATACTACCCAACACCATGTCTAAGCCCTTAGATCCAACCGTGAATCTTTCTAGGGCTTTTTCTAATGTATCAAGCCTTGCCCTCAAGGCTTGATTTTCCCTCTCTAGACCTTTAATCTTGTAGTCCATATGCCCACTTTGGACATTCCTGGAACTACCCATTTTCTTAGGCATTTGTTTCCCTTCCTTGGGGTTAATGCCTTTAGCCTTGGATGCACAGGTCTTAGATTTACCATGATGTATGCTTTTCTTAGGATATGTATCTATCTTGTTATCCTTATTCCTATCATGATATTTAAAACCATGATTATGCACAAAAGGACAATTTTCATGAAATCTAGCATGCATGGATGAATGATTTGCATTATTTCTAATATTCATGGATGGGTAATTGGCATGATTCTTAGCATTCATGGAGGAACTTAAATATGAATGGAAATTTAATCTAGGGTTAGGAATTACCTCCCTTACCCTTGTAGTCCCTCCTTGATGTAGGCTTCTTCTCTTCTTTCTTTCTTCTTTCTCCCATCTTCTTAGATGCTCCATTTTCTTTATTTCACCTTTCTTTGGGCACTTGGTGTGGTAGTGCCCTAGCTCACCACATGTGAAGCATCTAATCTTCATTTTTCTCTCTTGGGCTCCTCCATTCCTACAATTCATGTTAGATTTTAATCGTATGGACCCGGGTTTAGAGACTACCTCCTTTTTACCTTTTGGGCACTTATCCTTGTAGTGCCCCTTTTCATTGCAACCAAAGCATATAATGTGATCTTTGTTCCTTGCTTTGGTGGAGGTTGAGATTTCTTTAACTTTTGATGATGTGGATGCCTCCTCTTGATCCGGCATGGAAGTGGATCTCTCCTTCCCCTCAATCCTTGAGGTGGAGACCTCTTCCTCTTCTTCTCTTGAGGAGGTTGACAATTCTTCACTTTCTTCTTCCTCTTCTTGAATCACGGGGCTTTTCTCCTTAGGCTCTTGAATTTTTGTAGGAGTCTCATGATACTCTTTCACCTTGCTCCATAATTCACATGCACTTTGATATGACCCTACACAACTCAAGATGTCGTTAGGTAATATATCAACCAAAATATTTGTTACTTTCTCATTGGCCCGGGATTGTTCTTGTTGCTCTTTGTCCCAATATCTAGGACGAAGCTTCTTCCCGTGCTTGTCCTTTGGAACTTCGAAGGGCTCTTCAAGTGTAATTCGGCATGCCCAATCCATTCCGAGCCACGTCTCGATCCTCGCCTTCCAATATGTAAAATCTTCATTGTCGTAGGCCGGTGGTGTGTAGATCTCGTCCCCAAGTGGACCTTCACCTTCCATTTCCTCTAGCGTGTGCTCCCTCGGCGGTTAGTCCGATCAAGATCAGTCCTTGCTCTGATACCAATTGTAAGGATCAATGTCGTACACTAGAGGGGGGGTGAATAGCGTTTCGCCGAATTCTTGCTCCTACACGGTTAGTTTGCACAGCGGAAATAATAGTAAAACAATAACAAAATCACTAAGCAATGCTAACACGGCGATTTTAGTTGGTATCCACCCCAGTTGGGTGACTAATCCAACAATCCGTCGGTGGATCAATCCCTGGATAACCTCCGGCTAGAACTCGTTGCTCCTTGTGGGTGGAGAAACCTCGCCATAACACCAAGGACACTTCCTGAGTACACAAGACTACTAACTTGCCCTAGCCAAGCAAGTTTCGTCAAGAAACTCAGCCACCACGAAGTCCTCTTTAAATAGGACTCGGGGCTGATTTCTCGCTACCAGTCGACTGCCCCCAGGGCAGTCGACTGGTGCCAGCTAAATCCGACCGTTGCAACTCCCAACGTTCAAATTTGCCAGCTCACCAGCCACCTACCAGTCGACTGCCCCCAGGGCAGTCGACTGGTCCCTAGCTGAATCCCTTCCCGAGTACATTCACACAGCACTCGACCCTCACGACTCAACTGACTCCTCCTCCGCAGCCTCGACTGTTGCCTTCGCGCCCTCTTCATCTTCGGCCCTCGTCCCTCGGATGCGCACGTAAGCCTCCAGCTTGCCTCCATGCCACCCTTCACGTACGCCTCGAAGTCCGCGCCCATCAGCTCATCGTCCCTGTACTCCATGGTCCCTCAGATGCGCACGCCAGCCTCCAGCTGGCCTCCATGCCATCCTTCACGGTTCTGAGGCCGTCCAGTCAGGTCCATATGCGTAACCTGTACAACTTGCACACTCAACATACGCATATCAAATACAAGGGTAAACCTAACTTAAACCCTTTGCCCAAACATCAAAACCTATGGTCACTCCGGACCATCTTAGGGTCGATTGCTCCAACAAGTGATTCGCCTCAGCACAAATTATAAGTACGAAGGTACCTCCTTGGTTATCCAAACCAAATACACGCGGTAACCTGTAGGTGTCAAGCAGCTAGCTCCACACTTCTTTATATCGACGTAAGCTACCTATCAAACTGTACCTTCTAGGTCATCAACCAGGTATAGGTGATCCATGGTCAAAGTCCCCATGAAATAGGATGTATCAATCCTCCACTAACGATGAAAATATGCAGCTCATGCTACCCTTCTACATCAATGTAGGTCATGTACCCTAGACGTGCCTTCCAAGTCACCTAACCAGGCATGAGCGACCCAAAGGTATGATACTCCTTGAACCAGGGTAAGTCAATCTTATACAGCTCAAGCTAATTATGGTAGGCAACCCTAGTTCTTTCCCAGCTAATAATAGCTAGTACAAGTACTATAATTAATAAGGTCCAGGAAAACCCAAATTCCTTAACCTCCACTAAGTTGTCGACAGATTCGACCTTGGCTTTCCGACTCAATAATCAGTGTTACTAGAGAATTAACATTCTCTATTCCAAGGTCTCATCTTCGACGTGTCAACTAGTCGCTCTCATGAACGATCACGAATAAGATAGATTGACTACATGTCAATCCAACTAAACCAAGTCTACAAATATCTATCCATCCTGTATAAATATATGATCCCACCAAGCTGGGATATTTCTAGAAAGATATACCTCTTGTCGCTTGGAGATGTCTCGTTGTCACCAAGTCCCAAGTTCAAATCACTTTGCAAAAACGACGTCGAAAATCTGAAATGTACTCGGGTAGATCACATCAAACCCGAGCTCCGATACCTACCGAATCAATATCAGATACAACTCCGAAAATCTACAAAACATAAACAGACATATGAAATCTCGCTCTGATTCCAAAAATAAAATGTCATGCCCCGAGACCAACGGAGCCGCTAATCCAATATAAAATCAGACAGCATCTCCCCTGTCCAGTAGACAATTTACACATACATACTATACACACAATTTATAAATTGGCCTCAGGCCTTAAAACAGATTTATATCATAAAGAAAAATAAGCATCACAGTAATCAATCTACAAATCTCACCTGAGTTACCCCGGGGCAGTCGCGCAGCAAACCGATAGCACAAAGTCCAACAGAGGACTCAAAAATATAATACCACATGCATGAATCAAAATACAAGTCCACGGTATCGAAACAAATACAAACCACCGAAAATGCTTTAAAGGAAATAAAAAAATGCTCGGAAGCACCCATCCTATGGAGTCATGGGGACCTGGGACTGGCAATTGGGCTCCTCTAGTGAGCTATCAACCCGAAAACAAAACATTGTGATGAGTGGTGAGTTCAAGTGGACTCTATGGGTATAGAGAAATATATGCATTGCTGAACAAAAATAGTTGAATAAGCTATAAAGAAACAATAGGATACAGACTCAACAGGAATATCAGAAAATGCATAATTGAAAATAGCAAATGATTGTACATACCAGAAAATCAGCCTATCCTAATCATAAAAGGCTCATATCATACGAGCAAGTGCAAGGCCATCGAGCCACACAAATGATATAACCTGTATGTGCATGTCAAACAAGTGCAACAAATAAATGCAGCAATTACAATCAAAATGCACAATGCATCATATGCACATGATGCAATGACATGGTCACCCTTGACACCAGTCAAATCACCGAGACATGCGATAATGTGTCGGCCAAGTGGGTAGGGTTGTGACACTGTATGACTTTGTCATCACTGCTCCTGAGTGACCGAGTGGACAAGATGCTGGCGGGAGACCACCTACCTACCCCATGTATATATGAGGGAGCATCACTCTCATCTTCTCTGGTCTATGGAAAGAGAAGGGATCCCTGTCTGCTACCACGCTCCGGAACCACTACCCATGAGCGGTCGAGCGGAGCAGTACAGAGCAAATGCACACACCCAACGGTATCCACTAACCCATGAGTGTCCATGTGTGCATATCATACCGGAAGACGATAGGCTCAACCACAAGGGAGTCGCTGATCGCCGGCATGCAATAGTGCAGGGATGGTGCATGACTCTAAACACATGCAACCCCTCCCGATCATCATACATAACTCAACCTAACATACACAGGTCAATCACCGGTATAATAACCTAACCATCATGGATTTAGGTGCATATGCAAATAATAACAAAAATCAAACCATGCAGATATAAGGTGACATGCCTCTATATCTACGCACACATATATACATGACTACTATACAGAGTCAAATATCAATAAACGAGACTGTATAAAAAGGAATAGATCATCTTAAAGATCAAGCAAAAGTATCAAGTAGGATAACAAACGATAACAGATTTAAGGTAAATAAACCTACTGCAATAAACATAAATAGTTATGCATAAAGATAAAGTGGAACTACAATACAAGCAAGAAGTACCCGCCTCCAAAGAGTAGAAGTTCGTATCAAAACTAAAAAGAATCACCCGCCAATAATTCAATCAAGCCCCTGTATCAAGGAGATATTTAATTAGCTATTACACAATATGATAACTAGCTAATAAATCCATAAACCATAATTAGGGTTAACCCAATTGTCCCGTTTCATTTAATTACGTCTAGTTAAATGGAAAGGTTCCTAACTACCCCACATAATTAAGGTTTAGGTTTTAAGTTTAGGGTTAGTCTACATTTAACCCAAGTGGTCACCTCAATTGTGTTGGTGCAATCGCCCAAGGTTGATCGGGTAGATCAATGGGTTTTGATGTGTGTGTGTCAATATTGTTAAGTTAGGTTTATATGTTGATTTGATATGTGTGCTTGAGTCGTGCAGGATTTGGTGAGTTACACATGGGGTAACAGAGTGAAGCATCCGCGGGATGAGAGCCAAGGAAGAGGACTTCTAGGATGAGCCGAGGAAGTAGACTTCAAAGGGATACGCGAAGGATAGCATGGAGGCAAGCCGCAGGCTTGTGTGTGCATCCGAGTGACAAGAGCCGAAGAAAGAGAACTTCAAGGGGAAAGACAAGGAAGTTGTCTTTAAGGCATACACGAAGGGTGAACTCCGGTGAGGTTAAGAGTGCATTCGTAAGTAGGACAGTCGACTGGCAAGGGGAGCAATCGACTGATACTACTGAGAGCGCACTGTAGCAGTCGACTGGTATATACACCAGTCGACTGATCATTCTGTAAGGTCGAACAGCCGGGAGCAGTCGACTGGTCTCCAGAGCAGTCGACTGGTCTATTCGAATTAGAGTCGTTAAGCTAGCCATTGGCTGAGGCACCAGTTGACTGGCCCTGGGGGCAGTCGACCGATGTCGAGGCTGAGTTGTTTGTTAACAACTCTCTCCACCATTTAAAGGGGAGCTTGAGACTAGGAAGAGGTTAGCTCTTCATTGTAAGATCTTCTCTTAGTTCTCAAGTGCTCAAGCTCCAAAAGCTCATCTTCCTCCCCAAACCCTAGCTCCATCTTGTAAGGAGGAAGAAGGATTGTGAGAGGTTGTTCTCCACCGAGAAGGAGATAGATTTAGCCGGAGATTGCAGGGGCGTGATCCACCGAAGGATCAAGGGTTCGTCCACCTCAAGGATACGCCGTGGAGTAGGAGCAAGATATCTCCGAACCACGTAAATTGGTAACTTGTTAGCATTTCTTGTTTTAATTATTAAGCTTCCGCTTGTGCTAACAATGTAGGGAGAATTCCGAATTGGGGTGACCGAGCTATTCACCCCTCTAGCCGTGCCATCTATCCTAACAAGTGGTATCAGAGCACAAGGACGCCTTCAACGGACTAACCACCGAGAAGAGCAAAATCATTGAAATGGTTGGCTCGCACATCCAACCGCCAAAATTTGAGGGAGAATTCTCATGGTGAAAGAAGAGGATGGAGGTATTCTTCAATACCGATTTTGATATAATGTTAATTATGAAAAATGGGTTTGAAGTGCCTAGGGATCAAGAGAACAAGTTACTTGATGAAATAAGATGGAGCAAGAAGCAAAGAGATGGCCATCTAGCGAATTTCAAAGCTTTGCACCATCTACTAAGTGTGTGTTAGTAGGAGTCCTAGAGTCAATTATGTGATAATTGACTAAGGACTTTTTGTATCATATTCTATCATTAATAAGGACATGTTTGGTTATTATACCTACTTATACTTGTGCCAAATAACTAAGTATAATAATGTCCTTGGGTAGTAGGTTCTTATCTACATCCTATCGATTGGTTAAATCGATAGTGAGATGATGTAGAGAACACTACTCTAAAGCATGTTGGTGCAATCGACCCAAGTTTGATTGGGTAGATCATGGGTTTTGATGTATGCGTCAATATGATTAAGTTAGGATTTCATATTGATCTAATATGTGTATGTGAGTGTGCAGGTTTGCAGGATACACATAGACTTAGTTGGACGTCTTCGGGTCTGGTGAAGGATGGCATAGGGAGACAAGCAGTGGGTTTGCATGCATCCGAGGGACCGTGGACAAAGTAGGGACGATGAGCCGAGGGAAGTGCACTTCGAGGCATACGTGAAGGATGGCATCGGAGACGAGCCGTGGGCTTGCATGCATCCGAGGGACGAGAGCCGAAGTCGAAGAAGGTTTGAAGGCAACAGGTCGAGGCTGCTAGATGAAGAGTCAGCTAAGTCATGAGGATTCGAGTGATGAGAGAATTGTACTCGAGAAGGAAAATCCTAGGGTTTGAGTGCTGAGAGAATTGTACTCGGGAAGGGAAACCTTAGGTAGCAATCGACTGGTGCTTGGATCAGTCGACTGATGAAGAATACAGAAAGATCAGTCGACTGATCCTTCGATCAGTCGACTGGTGTCGACCAGAAGTTGAATCGTTAGGCTGTGACAATCAAATTCGCGAGGACCAGTCGACTGATAACGGTCAGAATAGTATTGAGCACTATTTAAGAGGGCTCGTTTTTGGCTGTTTCTTCTTGGCGAAACAAGCTTGGGTAAAGCCTGTTAGTAGCCTAAACGTGCTCAGAGGTTGTCAAGGGATTGTGGCGAGATTTCTCCACCCACAAGGAGCGAAAGAGCTAGCCGAAAGTCTTCCGGGGAGTCATCTACCGACGGATCGGGTTCACCCACCTTACGGACAGCTGTGGAGTAGGAGTATCATCTCTGAACTATGAAAAGGTTTGGTGTTAGCATTGTTTTAGTCTATTGTTTTAGTTTTTTCGCTTGCGCTTGTTAACAAGTGTAGGAAGAAAATCAAAAAGTAGCTATTCACTCCCCCCTCTAGTTAAACAACAAGGTCCCAACAAACCATTCATAGTCAAACATTAATATTCAAGGACAATATTAATGCATGGAGACTAGAATGTAGGTCAATAGATGACTTGAGCTCACAAGTCATGGATATGTGATATCAAGTTGATACATAGGTATGCATTAAAGAATGTGTACTGAATTGACCCACCATGAGAAAGTTTCATAGATTGTCATATGAGTGTCATAAACTTTCTCATGTGACTATTAGTATAAATAGTCCTTAGACCTGAAGTAACTACGGTTCCCTACATAAGGAGTTATATACTTTGGTATCGTCAAACGTCACCCGTAACAGGGTGGATTATAAAGGCGATCACTTAGTATTAATGAATTATGTGGAGGGATGTGTTGGATCGAGAGAACAGATAGAGGGGGGAGGGGTGAATATCGAAAAACGATTGGATTTGAAAAGAGAATGCGTAGCGGAAGATTAAAAACAAAAACACACAAACACCAAGGTTTTTACTTGGTTCGGAGCCTAGGTCGACTCCTACTGTAAAAATACGGTTAATTAATAATAATAATAAAGATATAATAAATAAAATAAAATAGGTAAATAAATAAATACATATAGTTATATATATAAATTTATATATAATTAATATAAAAAGGAATTAAAAATTTAGAAGTAATCATGTGAAAAATTTGGAATAGTTTGTTGGAATTTTTGGAAATAATTGTGAGATTAATTGGGTGTAAAATTGGTTAATTAGGAATTATTTAAGGAAAAGATTTATTTTCGGAATTATATTATATATATATATATATATAATATATATATATATATATATATATATATATTATTTTCGGAATTTTTCCCCGTGCCCTAGCCTCTCTCGCCGAACCCTTTTCCTCTTCACCTCTCCTCCGCGATCTCCACTCGGGCGAAGGGTTTGTCACAGTCGGCTGAGCCAGCCGCCTCCTCTCCGGCCACCAGCGAGGGCAGCACCTGTCCGGTGATGCCATCCTTCTCCTCCTCCTTCTCAAAGAAAGCCGACGACGCCTAAATCCTCACGATCTCTTTCCTGCTCTTGTCGGCGGCGAAGTTTTCTGCTATCTTCGCCGACCATTGTCTTCGTCGAAGCCGACCTCTACACCCCAAATTCTTGCAAGGATTTCTTCCTCTCCATTACCCGCTGCCGCTATTGTTTTCGGGAAGCCGTCTCCGTCGACCACCACTTAGGTAAGATGATCGGTGATGATTTTATTTGGTTTTAGGGCATAATTTCTTGATAGGAACTTTTGAATCGTTTTCATAGCAATCGGTTTTGGGAATCTAGGGTTGCTCTGTAAAATTCCTACGGCTTGGGTTTGTTTCGGTATGTCTCGATCATGTAGGTTAGATTTGGATTTAGGTTTGAAGATGGTTTTTTTTTTGGTAAACTTCCAGTGCTGTCGTGAAGAAGGAATTGGCATCCTCTTGCTCTATCAAATTCAAACATTCTGCCAGTTTCTGATAAATGCTTTTGGCATCCTTTTTCTTTAAAGCGTGGTCTTTCAATGTGTTATCAGAAAATACAATGTTGGTGTTGTAGAGTTTATTTGGTTCGGAATTAATTCGTTTTTAATGTTATGCTAGTGTGAGTTAACAGTGGAGCTTAGGTTAAGTTTGGGTTAGATCTAAATGGAATCGTGGGTTGGTTTAAATGGGAAAATGATAATTAAACTAAGACGTTTTAGTAGTTGTTCTTTTAGGAGGGCATCTCATTAGGGTTTGACCTTAATGGTGTGTGGTAATTAATTTAGCTATTTTATTTCTTGTATTGATACAGGACGTTGATTCAGATTTGTTTCGCGTGATCGTGAGTTGTACTTGGATACGCTCTACATTTTAAGGCGGGTACTTCTCCCTTGATTCTTGTAGTTTCGTTTACCTTAAATGCATGGTCGTTTTACTTCTTGAGTAGGTTTGGTTTATCTTAAATCTATTTGCCTTGTTTTCCTGCTTGCTACTTATTCGTGCTTGACCTTTGAGTGATAATTCCAAATTGTTCAGTTATACAGTCTCATCACTTGGCTTCCGATATAAGAGTACCACGTGTACTATAGAATAATCATTTGACCTATCTAGGGTTTGATTGACATTAGATAACCCTACCCAGTAGATTAGTGCATGTTTATTTACTTTGGTGTTATTTGTGTTCTTCGTATCGTATTGATTCCCTGTTTTGGATCTGATTGAGGTTATGTATACTAGTGACATGCATCATAGCATTCAGGCCGACGACCGCGGGCTCCTTGGTGGTTGAGACGGGTCATCGGGTATATTTTCCTGTTGTGTCACACACAGTCGGAGTTGTGTGCAAACAGTTGATACTCCACAGGTGTTAGGAGTCCCCATAGGTGCTTCGGGATTTTTCATATCAGGGCCACGGTTGTCGTGGTGTATTTGCATAGCCACAGGTGCTTGGCGCTTGTATCTGATCCACTCAACCTAATGGTGGTTGGTGTGTGTACGGTGCAGGTCATGACATCATATACATATTATGCATTGTGCATTTGCTTGTGTTTGTTGCATTTGTTTGAGCTATGACTTGTTGCATTTGATTGACATGCATATACGGTTATGATTTGCATTTTATATGATCTGGATATGTTCAGCAGTATTAGGTGTTTATGGAGGTGTTAGAGGGGATTTCTGATTTTGCCCCTACTTACATGGTTTCAGGTATGATTTAATTTGTATGGATGCATTTGGTTTATGTTCTTTATTCCGGAGACTGTATACCCTTTGGCCATCTTTATGCTTGCTTTACCCTTTTATATACCATGCATTTATCTGTTCTTATACCTGCAGAGTTCCACCCGGAACTCACCACCCTTTGTTCTCCTTTTTGTTTCAGGTAGTCGATAGCTGTGTCTCGTGCCGCCAGGAGAGGATCCAGCTGCCAGTCTTTCAGTTTGAGTATTAGTTTTATTGGTTTTCGTACACTCGTAGTCGTTTTATAGCATTATTGTTGTTTTTGGTTTTATTATCGTTTTGGATGATATATGGTTTTTCCTTCGAACATGTACTTATTTATTTCCGCTGGATTTTGGTTTGCTGCGCTTAGCTATGGAGATTATATTTATTATGTTTATTATTTGTCAGTGATATTATTTAACTGCGTGGTTGTGTTGGTGTGAACGCCAGCCGAGTGTGGCTGAGCTATATTATTATGGTTGAGGTGTGTGTATGTATGAAAGTTTCAGATTGTCCGCCATACAGGGGAGGTGTTGGCCGATTTTCGAGCGAGCCCTGGCCTCTGGGGGCGTGACAATTTAGTGGTATCAGAGCTTAGGTTTTGCGATGCTTGTTTGTTTTCGGTTTCGGATTTTTGTAGAGTGTATCTGATACCAATTTAGTGGTATCAGAGCTTAGGTTGTCGAGGTATTTTGGGTTCCTGTGGGTTTTACGAAGTTATTTTTGGTAAAGTTTCGGAGTGTCTGTTTTACACGGTTTGCGATGTCGTATGTATTTGTTTTGAGATTTTCGAATTTACTAGGCTTCCTTCGTTTTTCTTGGTTTCGGATTTTCGAAATTTTGAGAAATCATTTTCTCGACTGGGATGTGTTGGGACTTGGCAGCGATGGACTTCTTCTGGCAACGAGCAAGTAAGTTGATACAGGAATTTTAGATTGTTATTCTATTAATATTTGTTTTATCTTAGCAGGTATGCCTCGTCGCATAGAGTTGACTCCCCCTCGTGGACGTGGTCAAGGACGACCACCTAGGCGGGCGCGAGGGTCAGTAAGGACTGAGCCTACTGAGCAAACGGCAGGGTCTCCGGAGAGATCCACTGAGGCAGCACCTGTCACTCAAGGACAGACGTTTCAAGGTGTGTCAGAGGGTCAGGATCCCCAGACTGTGGGGGTTCCTCCCCCAATTCCACCAACGTTCTCTACTGTTCCACCGGTGGTACCTACCCCGGTGTTTTCTCCAGTTACACCAGGGGTACCTACTCCCGTGATTTCCACTATTCCACCGGTGGTAACCGCTACAGTAGGTCCTTCGATTCCACCGGTAGCAGCTACCCCGGTGTACCCCACTATCCCTTCGGCAGGGTGGTCAGCCGTACCACCTATGGTATCTGCAACAACTTTTCCAATAGCACCTCCGGTGGTGTCTACCGCCCCGGTAAGTTGCACCTTGGACAGATCACGGATTCCTGCTTTGGCAGCAGCTGTGAAGGACCGGTTCACTTTATTTCATGGAGGAGCAGACCCGAGCGTAGCCCGCTCTTGGATTGAGACTATGGAGGGTACTTTCCGTTATATAACGTGCTCTGATTGGGAAAGGGCTGAGCTTGCGGCATATCACTTGCGCGATGAGGCCGCCACCTGGTGGGCTATGCAAAGCACAGTCATTGGCGAGCAGCATGTCACTTGGGGTGCTTTTAGAGAGGCATTTGAGGGGCAGTTCTTTCCGACTGCATATCGGATGGCGAGACGGCAAGAGTTTCTGAACCTCGTACAGGGAGATCGTACCGTTATGCAGTATAATGCAGAGTTCAACCGATTAGCTGAGTATTGTCCGCAGCTTGTTGCAGCGGATCGGGAGCGGATGGAGCAGTTCACCCAGGGCCTTGCTGGGTATATCCAGATGCGGATGGCTGGTTTGGTCCCGACATCTTATCGGGAGGCATTGGACAAGGCTCTTATTATCGAGATGACCCAGTTGAGACTTTTCGGAGATAAAAGGAAGGGTAAGCAGCCGATTCAGGAGACAACTCAGCCTCAGCAACAACATAATACTGGTCATAAGCGTAGTAGGGGTCAGAGTTCACAAAATACTTTCGAGGCGGATCGTTATTCACAAAAGACAAGGCCTGCAGCAGGACCTCCTTATTCCTCTCAGCAGAATTGGGAGCAAAACAAGAATATGCCTCACTGTTTCCGGTGTGGGTCTAGGGAGCATAGTAAAGCAGAGTGTCCAGTAGGCCAGAATGTATGTTACTATTGTAAAATGCCAGGACATCAGAGTAGAGATTGCGCACTTAAAGCACAACACGAGACGGCGGTGGTTCCCGCTCAAGGCGATCAAACAGGACAGCAAAGACCACGGGGAGATGGCCGAAGGCAGCAGACGACACATCGACAACAACGAGCGGTACCTTCACCTGTTCAGATCTACTGCATGTCAGGACATGAGCGCATCCCTACACCAGTGGCATCTCAGTACTCCATGACAGGCTCTCATCACCAGCCATACCCAGCCTACCAGCCCTCAGCTTATCAGCCTCAGCAGATGGTCGAAGCTACGACCTACCAACCGCAACAGATGATTGAAGCCACAATGCATCAGCCTCAGCAGTTAGTGGGATCTCCAGCACCTCAACATATGCGGCATGCCACAACTCAGACGATTCAGCCGCAACCTATTCAGGCGATGCCACCAGCAGTTCCGGAGATGGACCGTATTCATGCTATTACTAGAGAGGACGTGCATCGGGCCGATAGATCGACATTCCGTGGTAAATTTTAATCATGCATTTCCATTGAGATATTTGTTAAATACCAATAGTCTGCGTTTCTATATACCATATACATTCATAGGAAAGAACGATAGGTATTCACGTGTAGGACACAGTCGGGATCTGTGTCTTTATTATTTAGAAAGGTATGAGATAACTTTTATTTTTGTAGGTTTGTTGATCAGTTTCTGTATGGTATGAATTAGGTGTTGGTAATCTTAGGATTAGTATGGTAGATAACTAGTAGATCCTCAAACATGGTTGGGGTTGACCATGAAAACGGTTCGTTGCAATGGTTACGTGTACGACCTAGTACCTCCGATTGCCGAGTCGAGAGCTAGGAATTAAACCTGTCAACAATTTAGTGGGAGGTTAAAGGTTACAGCCTTTGCGGGCGTAGTGGTGATTTTCACTTAGTATTTATATTATATATGAGGTGTGAGCACATGCTTGGGTTAATAGCGAAATTTGGGGGACCAAATTTTTATTAGTGGGGGAGAATGTAAAAATACGGTTAATTAATAATAATAATAAAGATATAATAAATAAAATAAAATAGGTAAATAAATAAATACATATAGTTATATATATAAATTTATATATAATTAATATAAAAAGGAATTAAAAATTTAGAAGTAATCATGTGAAAAATTTGGAATAGTTTGTTGGAATTTTTGGAAATAATTGTGAGATTAATTGGGTGTAAAATTGGTTAATTAGGAATTATTTAAGGAAAAGATTTATTTTCGGAATTATATTATATATATATATATATATATAATATATATATATATATATTATTTTCGGAATTTTTCCCCGTGCCCTAGCCTCTCTCGCCGAACCCTTTTCCTCTTCACCTCTCCTCCGCGATCTCCACTCGGGCGAAGGGTTTGTCACAGTCGGCTGAGCCAGCCGCCTCCTCTCCGGCCACCAGCGAGGGCAGCACCTGTCCGGTGATGCCATCCTTCTCCTCCTCCTTCTCAAAGAAAGCCGACGACGCCTAAATCCTCACGATCTCTTTCCTGCTCTTGTCGGCGGCGAAGTTTTCTGCTATCTTCGCCGACCATTGTCTTCGTCGAAGCCGACCTCTACACCCCAAATTCTTGCAAGGATTTCTTCCTCTCCATTACCCGCTGCCGCTATTGTTTTCGGGAAGCCGTCTCCGTCGACCACCACTTAGGTAAGATGATCGGTGATGATTTTATTTGGTTTTAGGGCATAATTTCTTGATAGGAACTTTTGAATCGTTTTCATAGCAATCGGTTTTGGGAATCTAGGGTTGCTCTGTAAAATTCCTACGGCTTGGGTTTGTTTCGGTATGTCTCGATCATGTAGGTTAGATTTGGATTAGGTTTGAAGATGGTTTTTTTTTGGTAAACTTCCAGTGCTGTCGTGAAGAAGGAATTGGCATCCTCTTGCTCTATCAAATTCAAACATTCTGCCAGTTTTCTGATAAATGCTTTTGGCATCCTTTTTCTTTAAAGCGTGGTCTTTCAATGTGTTATCAGAAATACAATGTTGGTGTTGTAGAGTTTATTTGGTTCGGAATTAATTCGTTTTTAATGTTATGCTAGTGTGAGTTAACAGTGGAGCTTAGGTTAAGTTTGGGTTAGATCTAAATGGAATCGTGGGTTGGTTTAAATGGGAAAATGATAATTAAACTAAGACGTTTTAGTAGTTGTTCTTTTAGGAGGGCATCTCATTAGGGTTTGACCTTAATGGTGTGTGGTAATTAATTTAGCTATTTTATTTCTTGTATTGATACAGGACGTTGATTCAGATTTGTTTCGCGTGATCGTGAGTTGTACTTGGATACGCCTCTACATTTTAAGGCGGGTACTTCTTCCTTGATTCTTGTAGTTTCGTTTTACCTTAAATGCATGGTCGTTTTACTTCTTGAGTAGGTTTGGTTTATCTTAAATCTATTTGCCTTGTTTTCCTGCTTGCTACTTATTCGTGCTTGACCTTTGAGTGATAATTCCAAATTGTTCAGTTATACAGTCTCATCACTTGGCTTCCGATATAAGAGTACCACGTGTACTATAGAATAATCATTTGACCTATCTAGGGTTTGATTGACATTAGATAACCCTACCCAGTAGATTAGTG
>JAGFNQ010000416.1:115255-176791 GCA_024364735.1 Boesenbergia rotunda | reverse complement strand
TAGGTGTTTATGGAGGTGTTAGAGGGGATTTCTGATTTTGCCCTACTTTTACATGGTTTCAGGTATGATTTATTTGTATGGATGCATTTGGTTTATGTTCTTTATTCCGGAGACTGTATACCCTTTGGCCATCTTTATGCTTGCTTTACCCTTTTATATACCATGCATTTATCTGTTCTTATACCTGCAGAGTTCCACCCGGAACTCACCACCCTTTGTTCTCCTTTTTGTTTCAGGTAGTCGATAGCTGTGTCTCGTGCCGCCAGGAGAGGATCCAGCTGCCAGTCTTTCAGTTTGAGTATTAGTTTTATTGGTTTTCGTACACTGTAGTCGTTTTATAGCATTATTGTTGTTTTTGGTTTTATTATCGTTTTGGATGATATATGGTTTTTCCTTCGAACATGTACTTATTTATTTCCGCTGGATTTTGGTTTGCTGCGCTTAGCTATGGAGATTATATTATTATGTTTATTATTTGTCAGTGATATTATTTAACTGCGTGGTTGTGTGGTGTGAACGCCAGCCGAGTGTGGCTGAGCTATATTATATGGTTGAGGTGTGTGTATGTATGAAAGTTTCAGATTGTCCGCCATACAGGGGAGGTGTTGGCCGATTTTCGAGCGAGCCCTGGCCTCTGGGGGCGTGACAATTTAGTGGTATCAGAGCTTAGGTTTTGCGATGCTGTTTGTTTTCGGTTTCGGATTTTTGTAGAGTGTATCTGATACAATTTAGTGGTATCAGAGCTTAGGTTGTCGAGGTATTTTGGGTTCCTGTGGGTTTTACGAAGTTATTTTTGGTAAAGTTTCGGAGTGTCTGTTTTACACGGTTGCGATGTCGTATGTATTTGTTTTGAGATTTTCGAATTTATAGGCTTCCTTCGTTTTTCTTGGTTTCGGATTTTCGAAATTTTGAGAAATCATTTTCTCGACTGGGATGTGTTGGGACTTGGCAGCGATGGACTTCTTCTGGCAACGAGCAAGTAAGTTGATACAGGAATTTTAGATTGTTATTCTATTAATATTTGTTTTATCTTAGCAGGTATGCCTCGTCGCATAGAGTTGACTCCCCCCTCGTGGACGTGGTCAAGGACGACCACCTAGGCGGGCGCGAGGGTCAGTAAGGACTGAGCCTACTGAGCAAACGGCAGGGTCTCCGGAGAGATCCACTGAGGCAGCACCTGTCACTCAAGGACAGACGTTTCAAGGTGTGTCAGAGGGTCAGGATCCCCAGACTGTGGGGGTTCCTCCCCCAATTCCACCAACGTTCTCTACTGTTCCACCGGTGGTACCTACCCCGGTGTTTTCTCCAGTTACACCAGGGGTACCTACTCCCGTGATTTCCACTATTCCACCGGTGGTAACCGCTACAGTAGGTCCTTCGATTCCACCGGTAGCAGCTACCCCGGTGTACCCCACTATCCCTTCGGCAGGGTGGTCAGCCGTACCACCTATGGTATCTGCAACAACTTTTCCAATAGCACCTCCGGTGGTGTCTACCGCCCCGGTAAGTTGCACCTTGGACAGATCACGGATTCCTGCTTTGGCAGCAGCTGTGAAGGACCGGTTCACTTTATTTCATGGAGGAGCAGACCCGAGCGTAGCCCACTCTTGGATTGAGACTATGGAGGGTACTTTCCGTTATATAACGTGCTCTGATTGGGAAAGGGCTGAGCTTGCGGCATATCACTTGCGCGATGAGGCCGCCACCTGGTGGGCTATGCAAAGCACAGTCATTGGCGAGCAGCATGTCACTTGGGGTGCTTTTAGAGAGGCATTTGAGGGGCAGTTCTTTCCGACTGCATATCGGATGGCGAGACGGCAAGAGTTTCTGAACCTCGTACAGGGAGATCGTACCGTTATGCAGTATAATGCAGAGTTCAACCGATTAGCTGAGTATTGTCCGCAGCTTGTTGCAGAGGATCGGGAGCGGATGGAGCAGTTCACCCAGGGCCTTGCTGGGTATATCCAGATGCGGATGGCTGGTTTGGTCCCGACATCTTATCGGGAGGCATTGGACAAGGCTCTTATTATCGAGATGACCCAGTTGAGACTTTTCGGAGATAAAAGGAAGGGTAAGCAGCCGATTCAGGAGACAACTCAGCCTCAGCAACAACATAATACTGGTCATAAGCGTAGTAGGGGTCAGAGTTCACAAAATACTTTCGAGGCGGATCGTTATTCACAAAAGACAAGGCCTGCAGCAGGACCTCCTTATTCCTCTCAGCAGAATTGGGAGCAAACAAGAATATGCCTCACTGTTTCCGGTGTGGGTCTAGGGAGCATAGTAAAGCAGAGTGTCCAGTAGGCCAGAATGTATGTTACTATTGTAAAATGCCAGGACATCAGAGTAGAGATTGCGCACTTAAAGCACAACACGAGACGGCGGTGGTTCCCGCTCAAGGCGATCAAACAGGACAGCAAAGACCACGGGGAGATGGCCGAAGGCAGCAGACGACACATCGACAACAACGAGCGGTACCTTCACCTGTTCAGATCTACTGCATGTCAGGACATGAGCGCATCCCTACACCAGTGGCATCTCAGTACTCCATGACAGGCTCTCATCACCAGCCATACCCAGCCTACCAGCCCTCAGCTTATCAGCCTCAGCAGATGGTCGAAGCTACGACCTACCAACCGCAACAGATGATTGAAGCCACAATGCATCAGCCTCAGCAGTTAGTGGGATCTCCAGCACCTCAACATATGCGGCATGCCACAACTCAGACGATTCAGCCGCAACCTATTCAGGCGATGCCACCAGCAGTTCCGGAGATGGACCGTATTCATGCTATTACTAGAGAGGAGTGCATCGGGCCGATAGATCGACATTCCGTGGTAAATTTTAATCATGCATTTCCATTGAGATATTTGTTAATACCAATAGTCTGCGTTTCTATATACCATATACATTCATAGGAAAGAACGATAGGTATTCACGTGTAGGACACAGTCGGGATCTGTGTCTTTATTATTTAGAAAGGTATGAGATAACTTTTATTTTGTGGTTTGTTGATCAGTTTCTGTATGGTATGAATTAGGTGTTGTATCTTAGGATTAGTATGGTAGATAACTAGTAGATCCTCAACATGGTTGGGGTTGACCATGAAACGGTTCGTTGCAATGGTTACGTGTACGACCTAGTACCTCGATTGCCGGTCGGAGCTAGGAATTAAACCTGTCAACAATTTAGTGGGAGGTTAAAGGTTACAGCCTTTGCGGCGTAGTGGTGATTTTCACTTAGTATTTATATTATATATGAGGGTGAGCACATGCTTGGGTTAATAGCGAAATTTGGGGGACCAAATTTTTATTAGTGGGGGAGAATGTAAAAATACGGTTAATTAATAATAATAATAAAGATATAATAAATAAAATAAAATAGGTAAATAAATAAATACATATAGTTATATATATAAATTTATATATAATTAATATAAAAGGAATTAAAAATTTAGAAGTAATCATGTGAAAAATTTGGAATAGTTTGTTGGAATTTTTGGAATAATTGTGAGATTAATTGGGTGTAAAATTGGTTAATTAGGAATTATTTAAGGAAAAGATTTATTTTCGGAATTATATTATATATATATATATATATATATATATATATATATATATATTATTTCGGAATTTTTCCCCGTGCCCTAGCCTCTCTCGCCGAACCCTTTTCCTCTTCACCTCTCCTCCGCGATCTCCACTCGGGCGAAGGGTTTGTCACAGTCGGCTGAGCCAGCCGCCTCCTCTCCGGCACCAGCGAGGGCAGCACCTGTCCGGTGATGCCATCCTTCTCCTCCTCCTTCTCAAAGAAGCCGACGACGCCTAATCCTCACGATCTCTTTCCTGCTCTTGTCGGCGGCGAAGTTTTCTGCTATCTCGCCGACCATTGTCTTCGTCGAGCCGACCTCTCACCCCATTCTTGCAGGATCTTCCTCTCCATTACCGCTGCCGCTATTGTTTTCGGAAGCGTCTCCGTCGACCACCACTTAGGTAAGATGATCGGTGATGATTTTATTTGGTTTTGGGCATAATTTCTTGATAGGAACTTTGAATCGTTTCATAGCAATCGGTTTTGGAATCTAGGGTTGCTCTGTAAAATTCCTACGCTTGGGTTTGTTCGGTATGTCTCGATCATGTAGGTTAGATTTGGATTTAGGTTTGAAGATGGTTTTTTTTTGGTAAACTTCCAGTGCTGTCGTGAAGAAGGAATTGGCATCCTCTTGCTCTATCAAATTCAAACATTCTGCCAGTTTCTGATAAATGCTTTTGGCATCCTTTTTCTTTAAAGCGTGGTCTTTCAATGTGTTATCAGAAAATACAATGTTGGTGTTGTAGAGTTTATTTGGTTCGGAATTAATTCGTTTTTAATGTTATGCTAGTGTGAGTTAACAGTGGAGCTTAGGTTAAGTTTGGGTTAGATCTAAATGGAATCGTGGGTTGGTTTAAATGGGAAATGATAATTAAACTAAGACGTTTTAGTAGTTGTTCTTTTAGGAGGGCATCTCATTAGGGTTTGACCTTAATGGTGTGTGGTAATTAATTTAGCTATTTTATTTCTTGTATTGATACAGGACGTTGATTCAGATTTGTTTCGCGTGATCGTGAGTTGTACTTGGATACGCTCTACATTTTAAGGCGGGTACTTCTCCCTTGATTCTTGTAGTTTCGTTTACCTTAAATGCATGGTCGTTTTACTTCTTGAGTAGGTTTGGTTTATCTTAAATCTATTTGCCTTGTTTTCCTGCTTGCTACTTATTCGTGCTTGACCTTTGAGTGATAATTCCAAATTGTTCAGTTATACAGTCTCATCACTTGGCTTCCGATATAAGAGTACCACGTGTACTATAGAATAATCATTTGACCTATCTAGGGTTTGATTGACATTAGATAACCCTACCCAGTAGATTAGTGCATGTTTATTTACTTTGGTGTTATTTGTGTTCTTCGTATCGTATTGATTCCCTGTTTTGGATCTGATTGAGGTTATGTATACTAGTGACATGCATCATAGCATTCAGGCCGACGACCGCGGGCTCCTTGGTGGTTGAGACGGGTCATCGGGTATATTTTCCTGTTGTGTCACACACAGTCGGAGTTGTGTGCAAACAGTTGATACTCCACAGGTGTTAGGAGTCCCCATAGGTGCTTCGGGATTTTTCATATCAGGGCCACGGTTGTCGTGGTGTATTTGCATAGCCACAGGTGCTTGGCGCTTGTATCTGATCCACTCAACCTAATGGTGGTTGGTGTGTGTACGGTGCAGGTCATGACATCATATACATATTATGCATTGTGCATTTGCTTGTGTTTGTTGCATTTGTTTGAGCTATGACTTGTTGCATTTGATTGACATGCATATACGGTTATGATTTGCATTTTATATGATCTGGATATGTTCAGCAGTATTAGGTGTTTATGGAGGTGTTAGAGGGGATTTCTGATTTTGCCCCTACTTACATGGTTTCAGGTATGATTTAATTTGTATGGATGCATTTGGTTTATGTTCTTTATTCCGGAGACTGTATACCCTTTGGCCATCTTTATGCTTGCTTTACCCTTTTATATACCATGCATTTATCTGTTCTTATACCTGCAGAGTTCCACCCGGAACTCACCACCCTTTGTTCTCCTTTTTGTTTCAGGTAGTCGATAGCTGTGTCTCGTGCCGCCAGGAGAGGATCCAGCTGCCAGTCTTTCAGTTTGAGTATTAGTTTTATTGGTTTTCGTACACTCGTAGTCGTTTTATAGCATTATTGTTGTTTTTGGTTTTATTATCGTTTTGGATGATATATGGTTTTTCCTTCGAACATGTACTTATTTATTTCCGCTGGATTTTGGTTTGCTGCGCTTAGCTATGGAGATTATATTTATTATGTTTATTATTTGTCAGTGATATTATTTAACTGCGTGGTTGTGTTGGTGTGAACGCCAGCCGAGTGTGGCTGAGCTATATTATTATGGTTGAGGTGTGTGTATGTATGAAAGTTTCAGATTGTCCGCCATACAGGGGAGGTGTTGGCCGATTTTCGAGCGAGCCCTGGCCTCTGGGGGCGTGACAATTTAGTGGTATCAGAGCTTAGGTTTTGCGATGCTTGTTTGTTTTCGGTTTCGGATTTTTGTAGAGTGTATCTGATACCAATTTAGTGGTATCAGAGCTTAGGTTGTCGAGGTATTTTGGGTTCCTGTGGGTTTTACGAAGTTATTTTTGGTAAAGTTTCGGAGTGTCTGTTTTACACGGTTTGCGATGTCGTATGTATTTGTTTTGAGATTTTCGAATTTACTAGGCTTCCTTCGTTTTTCTTGGTTTCGGATTTTCGAAATTTTGAGAAATCATTTTCTCGACTGGGATGTGTTGGGACTTGGCAGCGATGGACTTCTTCTGGCAACGAGCAAGTAAGTTGATACAGGAATTTTAGATTGTTATTCTATTAATATTTGTTTTATCTTAGCAGGTATGCCTCGTCGCATAGAGTTGACTCCCCCTCGTGGACGTGGTCAAGGACGACCACCTAGGCGGGCGCGAGGGTCAGTAAGGACTGAGCCTACTGAGCAAACGGCAGGGTCTCCGGAGAGATCCACTGAGGCAGCACCTGTCACTCAAGGACAGACGTTTCAAGGTGTGTCAGAGGGTCAGGATCCCCAGACTGTGGGGGTTCCTCCCCCAATTCCACCAACGTTCTCTACTGTTCCACCGGTGGTACCTACCCCGGTGTTTTCTCCAGTTACACCAGGGGTACCTACTCCCGTGATTTCCACTATTCCACCGGTGGTAACCGCTACAGTAGGTCCTTCGATTCCACCGGTAGCAGCTACCCCGGTGTACCCCACTATCCCTTCGGCAGGGTGGTCAGCCGTACCACCTATGGTATCTGCAACAACTTTTCCAATAGCACCTCCGGTGGTGTCTACCGCCCCGGTAAGTTGCACCTTGGACAGATCACGGATTCCTGCTTTGGCAGCAGCTGTGAAGGACCGGTTCACTTTATTTCATGGAGGAGCAGACCCGAGCGTAGCCCACTCTTGGATTGAGACTATGGAGGGTACTTTCCGTTATATAACGTGCTCTGATTGGGAACAAGATGTTAGTTTATACAGCCTTAGCTGTCTTGGTTCTGACTTTGGGTCTCCAAAATGGAACCCTAGGTCGAACCAACGCCTACTGTTCCCTCGACGGGGAACGCGTCCTCACCTACTCCTCTCGGGAGAATGTACCTGATGCTAACCGGCTCCTCCAGTTGGACTTTTGCCTAGCAGTCCTTCGCCAGGTCTTGGACACCAAGCTGTCCTTCGCCCGGTGCCTAGCTGTCCTTCGCTAGGTCTTCAGTCCCAAGCTGTCCTTCGCCTGGCGCCTAGCAGTCCTTCGCTAGGGCTTCAGTACCCTGGCATTCCTTCGCCAGTGCCTAGCAGTCCTTTGCTAGGACTTTTTACCCTGGCATTCCTTCGCCAGTGCCTAGCAGTCCTTCGCTAGGACTTTTTACCCTGGCATTCCTTCGCCAGTGCCTAGCAGTCCTTCGCTATGACTTTTTACCCTGCACACTAGAGTAACATGTTAGATAACAAGTAAGACTTAACTTTTGAACCCTGTTGCCATTATCAAAACTCAAGTTCGATTTGGGTGCTTTCTGCACCAACAGGATATGAGTGATATAGATGAGATCTATCCCTCCCATATGACGGGAGTGATATCTGTGGGCCCATTGATCCAGTATGACTGCTAAAATGCATGGTCATGCTCAAATGAGTCAATATGAGATATTGAGCTCATTTGTTTGAGTGAGTCTACTTGGAGATCAAGAAACACAAAGATTGATCGAGGATGACACAATCTATGCCTCATTGGTCAATCTAGATATCGAGGATAGAAGGACAAGGTCATACATTATCCTAGTCATAGAGGTTAAGTCGGATCTCGACATTCTTGTTACTTGGGTAGTAATGATGCATTGCTAGATGTCACTCATTGCTTATGTGTCTAAAGCGGTTTAGACACATTGCCAATATTACCAAAACCTATTGGGTCACACACTAAGGACACGATGATTCGAAGATTAATTGATCTTAGTTTGACTAAGATTTGATCCAAATTGGATTGATTGAGTTAGACTCAAGTGAATCCAATTAGATTATGGGATTGAGGTCTAATTTGAGTTAGACTCATTTAGATTAGACTCAACCACATTTGGATGAGATATTAATTAATTAAAATATTTAATAAATTAATAATAGAGGAGGATGAAAAGATTTTCTTCATTGAATGGAGAGAAGTTGAAGAGCCACATGAGAAGATGTGCTCTTTATTGGCTTTAATGAAGGGAAGCTAAAGGGACAAAAACTCTTCATATTCATGAGATGAGTATAAAAGAGTTTTCTTGTCATTTGGATGAAGTTAAGTCTTTTTCCTTCCCCTCTTCCGCCTCTTCTCCCTCTTTGGCCGAAACCCTATTTTGGGGTTCTTGGTGTCTCTGCGAACTATCTCAAGTTGCTAGCACAACTAAGGTAGTTCTTCTCTGGAGTTGAGAGACTATGTTCATGTGGATACGCATAGAGACATGGATGCTTGAATGTACAAGAGATCCGGCGTACCTTGGACGAGTGGGATAAACAAAAGGGCACACATCAAAGGTATATCTATAAGATAAGTAACTATAGATCGACTTTGTACGAGTTTTCTTTCGCATGGATCGCTCGAGGGATCTTATTTCCGCTGCATTTTTTTGTTTATGTCACCGGGAGATCCCTACAGTGTGCTCCCCCAACAAGAAGTCACAAGGATTGGGAGCTACTCAAGTGCCAAAGATTTGTGGGATAAGCTAATAGAGCTTCATGAAGGCACTTCGGAGGAAAAAATGACAAAGAGAGATCTTCTCCGATCTCAACTCAATAACATCAAGCTTGACAAAGGGGAGAAGGTATCAAATTTACATGCTAGATTTAAGGAAATACTTAATGGACTAACAAGTGTAGGAGAATAATTATCCAACCGTGACATTTTGATGAAAGCCATCAATGCATTCCCAAGAACATCAAATTTGAGCTCAATGGTGAACTCGTACTACATTTCTAAGGATCTAGAGAAAAGTTCTCTAGAGGAATTCTTCTCAACCATGGAGCTCCATGAAACTCGAGTTGGAGGAGTAATTGAAGAAGTATACAAGTCAAAGAGTATAGCCCTTATAGCAAACAAGGGAAAAGGTAAAAAGAAGAAAGCTTCCTCATCCGACTCGGAAGAATCAAGTGCATCCATGGATAGTGATACGGAAGCCTACATAGTAAGGAAAATGAGAAAAGCATTTAAGCATTTTTCTACTAATAAATCTCATGGTTAGATAAGCTCAAGGAGCAAAAGTAGAACAAGGAGGATAATTTGCTACAATTGCCAAGGAGAAGGACACATGAGAGATGAGTGCCCCCTCTTGAAGAAGAAGGAAGGAAAGAAGAAAGAAGAAAAGAAGAAATCAAAAGAGAAGGGGAAGAAGGTGCAAAACTTGAAGGTCACATGGGATGATTCATCCTTATCGGAGGAGGAGGAACATCATGTTGAGGCAATCTGTGATCCGGAGTGATCATGTGTTTTGATGTTTGGGCAAAGGGTTTAAGTTAGGCTTTCTCTTGTGTACTAATATGTGTATGTGAGTATGCAGGTTGTACAGGTTTACACATATTGACTTGGCTGGACGGCTTCGGTATGGTGAAGGGTTGCATGGAGACAAGCTGGAGGCTTGTGTGCACCCGAGGGACCTGATATAGCAGGGATGATGAGCTGAGGGGCGCGGACTTCGAGGCGTACGTGAAGGATGACATGGAGACAAGCTGGAGGCTTGTGTGCATCCGAGGGACGAGGGCTGAAGATGAAGAGGGCACGAAGGCAATAGTCAAGACTGCTGGTGAGGAGTCAGCTAAGGCAAGGGACAAGAGCCGAGGGAAGATGACTCCAAGGGCAAGCTAAGAAGTGGACTTCAAAGGGCACACGTGAAGGGTGGCATGGAGGCAGGTCGAGGACTTGTGTGCGCATCCGAGGGACGATAGCCGGTGGAAGAGGACTTCAAGGAGCAAGCCAAGGGAGAATGCTTGAAGGCACATGTCGACGAGGGCCAAGAGAGTGAGGAAGAGTGTTTGTAGAGGCTGGGCAGTCGACTGCCAGCGCAAACAGAAACTCACAGTAGGTTTTGGACCCTGGGCCAGTCGACTGCCATTTTGGCAGTCGACTGGTAGGTGGCTGGTGAGCTGGCAAATTCGAACGTTGGGGGTGTTAACGGTAGAATTTGGCTGGCACTAGTCGACTGCCCTGGGGGCAGTCGACTGGTAGCGAGAAATCAGCACCGAGTCCTATTTAAAGAGGACTTCGTGGTGGCTGAGTTTCTTGACGAAACTCACTTGGGAAAAGTGTGTTAGTAGTCTATTGTGTTCACAAAGCGTCCAAAGTGTTGTAGCGAGGTTTCTCCACCCACAAGGAGCGACACGTGATAGCTGGAGGTTATCCGGGGAGTGATCCACCGACGGATTGTTGGATTAGTCACCCGGCTGGGGTGGATACCAACTAAATACGGTTTGTTAGCATTATATTTATTGTTTTATTTGTATTTCCGCTGCGCTAACAATCTTATAGGAAGAAGGGGTTCGACAAAGTGTTATTCACCCCCCTTCTAGCAAGGCATATCGATCCTAACAATTAGTATCAGAGCAAGGACTGCTCTTGATCGGACTAACCGCCGAGGGAGCACACGCTAGAGGAGAAGAAAAACAATGGAAGATAAGTTGGGGGACAACATCTACACCCCACCGCCCTACGACAATGAGGATTTCGACTATTGGCGGGCGAGGATGAAGAATTGGCTTAGCATGGAGTGGGAGTGCATGGTCATGCTAGAAGAGCCATTCGAAGTTCCAAAGGACAAGCATGGAAAGAAGGTTCGTCCTAGATATTGGACTCAAGAGCAACAAGACTACTCTAGGGCAAACAAGAAGGTAACAGATGTATTAATTGATGTTTTGCCTAACAATGTTTTGAGTATTGTAGGGAATTATAAAAATGCACACGAATTATGGACCAAGTTGGTGGAATATCACTAGAACCCTACACAAACTCAAGGAGTAGATGAACCCGAGAAAGTGAGCTCAATAGCTCAAGAGGAGGAAGAAGTGTCTACATCCTCAAGTGAAGAAGAAAGTGAGAGGTCATCCACCTCATCTAGAGAAGAAGAGGAGGTCACCACCTTAAGGATTGAGGGGGAGGAGAGACCCTCACCTACACATGATCAAGAGGAAGTCTCCACTTCATCTAAGGGTGAAGAGGAAGTCAACCAAGCCTCAACCTCCACCAAAGCAAGGGCTAAAGACCACATTGTATGCTTTGGGTGCAATGAAAAGGGGCACTATAAGGATAAGTGCCCACTAGGTAAGAAAAAGGAGGTACACCCTAAACCCATTGTAAATTCCTTTAAAGCTAATGTGGGTTGTAGAATTGGTGAAGCTCAAGCTAAAAGGAAGAAGATTCGATGCTTCACATGTGGAGAACTAGGGCATTATCACACTAAATGCCTAGAAAAGGTGAGCTAAAGAAGATGGAAAATCTAAGAAGATGGGAAAAAGAAGAAAGAAGGAAGAGAAGAAGCTCACAACAAGGAAGGACTACAAGGGTAAGGGAGGTACCCTCTAACCCTAGTTTAAAAAGAAATTCGATTTCAAGTTCTTCTTTACATTTCAAGAATCATGTTAATTACCCACCCATGCATGCTAGAACTCATGAGAATTGTTTATTTGTGCATAATCATGGATTTAAGTACAATGATAGGACTAAGGGTAACAAGGTAGATTATAACCCCTAAGAAAAGCATGCATCATGATAGACCTAAGACTTGGGTACCTAAGGATCAAGACATTGACCCCAAGAAGGGGAGACAAATGCCTAAGAAAATGGATAGGTCTGGGAATGTCCAAAGTGGACATATGGAATCCAAGGTTAGAGGGCTAAAAAGGGAAAATCAAGCCTTAAGGGCAAGGCTTGATACTTTAGAGAAGACCTTAGAACGATTCAAGATTGGATCTAAAGGTCTAGACATGGTGTTGGGTAGCATCAAACCCAACTATGATAGGTTGGGTTTGGGCTATCAATCCAAGACCTCCAAGGGCAATGGAAAGAAGTATGCTGGAAAAGCATACAATCTTAGTAAGGAGGGAAAGTCTGAGGATGGCAAGGGGATGCCATCTAAAGGGAAAAAGAAGGACTTAATCAAAGACGAGGTGTCTAAGGTTAAGTGTGTCAAGTTTGTAGGCCAAGAGTCATCGGTGGAACACCAATGTGGCCTAGTGATGGTTGAGTCACCTAGGGAGGTGGCTAGGGCTAAGAGCTCAAGAGGGAGCTCTAGGAGCCTTTGGGATATATGGTGAATGGACCATGGGAGGGGGTGCTCCTAGAGGTCTAGATGGACCATAGAGTGTGCCAAAAGAATTGGAGACGGACTTGAGTCTCAATTCTTGGGTTTTGGCACGGTGTTTTTAAGTTTCATGCATGGAAATATGACATTGGGGTCATATTGCATGAAAATTAGTTTTTGGTGTGTAATTGCCATGTAAATCAATACTAAAGACGCATTGTGGGTTGGCATGGGCAAAGACATCAAGAGGAAACCAAAACTAGGACTTTAGGTCAAGATTTGATTTAAGTTTTTAGCTAGTTTTGGGTTTTGTGTCAAACTTAGGAATGGTGATAGATACATTTTGAAATGTATTTTTCTCAAGTAGGTATGTGTACCACAAACCTTTCCACAAAATTTGGGAATTTTTGGAGATTTGTGGAATTTTTGGCACATTTCTGAATTTCGTCAGAAATGCTGAAATTTTAGACTTTCAGAGTACCAGTTGACTGCCATTTTGGCAGTCGACTAGTCAGGGCTGATTTTTGTATCAGCAGCTGGGTTGGTGTCCAAATGATGCAAAACAAGTATGGGGGGGGCTAGTACACATTGTTTATGGTCATTAGGGACTAAAAGAACCAATGATTGGGATATTGTTGGGTTCTTTTGATGTTAGGCAAAGGGGGAGAAGTGTTGTGTTTAAGTTAGGAAACCAAACACACCTTTGCTAGAAACCCTAGGTGTAGGGGGAGCTAAGATTAAGGGGGAGTATGATTGCTCCATTGTTGGCGTAAGGGGAACCTTGGAGAGGTTCTTAAAAAAGCCTTTGTAAGTCCAATGGAGTGGGAGCTTTGGAGAAGCTTTAAAAAGCCCATTTCGGAAAATTCCTAACCTGGAGGGTTAGGTGTAGGATGCCTTGGGATAGGATCCATGTATGCATTGCATATGCATTTATTTAGCATTATTCTTGCTATCTATTACTCTTTGTTTTCTCTAACTTAAACGTATTGTCAAATATCAAAAAGGGGGAGATTGTTAAGACAATCTGTGATCCGGAGTGATCATGTGTTTTGATGTTTGGACAAAGGGTTTAAGTTAGGCTTTCTCTTGTGTACTAATATGTGTATGTGAGTATGCAGGTTGTACAGGTTTACACATATTGACTTGGCTGGACGACTTCGGTATGGTGAAGGGTTGCATGGAGACAAGCTGGAGGCTTGTGTGCACCCGAGGGACCTGATATAGCAGGGATGATGAGCCGAGGGGCGTGGACTTCGAGGCGTACGTGAAGGATGGCATGGAGACAAGCTGGAGGCTTGTGTGCATCCAAGGGATGAGGGCTGAAGATGAAGAGGGCGCGAAAGCAATAGTCAAGGCTGCTGGTGAAGAGTCAGCTAAGGCAAGGGACAAGAGCCGAGGGAAGATGACTCCAAGGGCAAGCTGAGAAGTGGACTTCAAAGGGCACACATGAAGGGTGGCATGGAGGCAGGTCGAGGACTTGCGTGCGCATCCGAGGGACGATAGCCGGTGGAAGATGACTTCAAGGAGCAAGCCAAGTGAGAATGGTTGAAGGCACATGTCGACGAGGGCCAAGAGAGTGAGGAAGAGTGTTTGTAGAGGTTGGGCAGTCGACTGGTGTTATAACAGTCGACTGCCAGCGCAAACAGAAACTCACAGTAGGTTCTGGACCCTGGGTCTGTCGACTGCCATTTTGGCAGTCGACTGGTAGGTGGCTGGTGAGCTGGCAAATTCGAACGTTGGGGGTGTCAACGGTCTAATTTGGCTAGCACCAGTCGACTGCCCTGGGGGCAGTCGACTGGTAGCGAGAAATCAGCCCCGAGTCCTATTTAAAGAGGACTTCGTGGTGGCTGAGTTTCTTGACGAAACTCACTTGGGAAAAGTGTGTTAGTAGTCTATTGTGTTCACAAAGCGCCCAAAGTGTTGTGGCGAGGTTTCTCCACCCACAAGGAGCGACACGTGATAGCCGGAGGTTATCCGGGGAGTGATCCACCGACGGATTGTTGGATTAGTCACCCGGCTGGGGTGGATACCAACTAAATACGGTTTGTTAGCATTATATTTATTGTTTTATTTGTATTTCCGCTGCGCTAACAATCTTGTAGGAAGAAGGGGTTCGACAAAGTGTTATTCACCCCCCTTCTAGCAAGGCATATCGATCCTAACACATCACGTATCCATTTTGCACTAATGGGAATTGAAGACATCGCCTCTACGTCATCCTAATTTGAAGAGGAGAAGAGCTCAAGTGAAGATGAAGGGAGCTCAAGTGAAGGGGGAGGCTCAACTTCGGAATCGGACGTCTCGGTAAGTGAGGTATACAATTTACCCACTTCTACTGTTGTAAAAACAATTTCTAGCACTAATGATGATTTGTTTAAAGCTAAAAAGAAGATTAAGGATTTGAAAAATAAAATTTGCATGCTAAAGGAAAAATTAGAATCCATGAAAATTAAGGATGATGTGCATGCTTTTTCTTCTATTTCAAATGACTCATGTTTAGAAGAAGAAAATAAAGTTTTAAGGGAAAAGGTAAATAGCCTTACCAAATCCCTTAGGAAATTTGAAATTGGCTCAAAGACCCTATATATGATCATTGAGAGCCAAAGGGCAAGTTTTAAGAAAGAGGGATTAGGTTTTGGAAGTCTAGCAATGAAAAAATCTATAATTGTTTACTTGCTAGAGGACAAGCAAAGACCAAGACCCTAAGTAAGAAATGGATCCATAAGGAGTACTTGGTCAACCCAATTAGGAAACATTTCTATTGGGTACCAAAATCAATCCTCAAGGATTAGTGGATTTGGGTTGAGTCAACCATGTTGTTAAAATTTTAAATTTTTGAAAATTTGTTGACTTGAGACATTAAGGGGGAGTACTTGGCCCAAGTAGGAATTCTTGATAAAATTGGGCTAAATAGGATGTACCTTTAATACATCTCATATTGCCTTGATTGATGATTGCATTTATGCATATGAGATGTTAAGATGATACAAATAACTCACTTATGCTTGTGGCATTTTGATGAGTTATTGGATGTATCACATTATTGATAATAGACCAACTATGGGGAAAATAAATGTTTAATTAATGGATATCTTGCCCATAGATCATAGTTGGACATTTCAAATGATTTAAAAATATTTCTGTGTTTTATGTGCTATAGTATAGACTTGCAAAACACATGAGTTCAAAACTAGGATGTAAGTTTGATACAAAATTAGTTGTTTTCAAAGAATTTGAGTTTTGATTAAAAAGTCAAACATATTTGAGTTTTTCATGAAAATATATTTTTCCCTGTTAGAAAATATCACAAGAAATATGTTTGCAAAATTTTATAATTTTATAAAATTTTTTATGTATTTCTGAATTTCAGCTCAAATGCTGAAATTTTCAACTCATATGTATCAGTTGACTGCCCCTTAGGGCAGTCGACTGAACATTCTGTGGCTTGGCATTTCGCTGAGGCCAGTCGACTGGTAGCTGACTTAGTCGACTGACACTTGTAGTTTCTGATTTCTGGACATTTTCAGAAGCTAGAACGTGTCCCTAATTGAAACCGAAGGGTAATATTGCTTGGAGCAATCTTTTTGACGGTGTCAAAGAGAGAGAATTGAAAGGTTTAAGTTAGATTTTAACTTAATACTTTATGATTATGCTAAAATTGAAAATTATGTGTTAAGGCATAGGTTAAGGGGAGGATGCATGTTTATGTTTCTTAGTTTGCTATGCTTTTAATTTTCAATTGTTATCTTTGTACCTAACTTAAACATATTGCCACACATCAAAAAGGGGGAGATTGTTGGTGCAATCGACCCAAGGTTGATCGGGTAGATCAATGGGTTTTGATGTGTGTGTCAATATTGTTAAGTTAGGTTTTCATGTTGATTTGATATGTGTGCTTGAGTCGTGCAGGACTTGGTGAGTCACACATGGAGTAACGGAATGAAGCATCCGAGGGACGAGAGCCAAGGAAGAGGACTTCAAGGGTGAGCCGAGGAAGTAGACTTCAAAGGCATACGCGAAAGATGACATGGAGGCAAACCGTGGGCTTGTGTGCGCATCTGAGGGACGAGAGCCAAAGGAAGATAACTTCAAGGGCTAAGCCAAGGAAGTGGACTTCAAGACATACGCGAAGGGTGAACTCTAGTGAGGTTAAGAGTGCATTTGTAAGTAGGGCAGTTGACTGACAAGGGGAGCATATCAGTCGTCGACTGATCTTTCTATAAGGTCTAACAGCCGGGAGCAGTCGACTAGTCTCTAGAGCAGTTGACTGGTCTGTTTGAATTAGAGCCATTGAGCTAGCCGTTGGTTGAGACACCAGTCGACTGGCCTTGGGGGCAGTCATCTGATGTCAGGGCTGAGTTGTTTGTTAACAACTTTTTCCACCATTTAAAGGGGAGCTTAAGACTAGGAAAAGGTTAGCTCTTCATTGTAAGATCTTCTGTTTAGTGCTCAAGTGCTCAAGCTCCAAAAGTTCATCTTCCTCCCCAAACCCTAGCTCCATCTTGTAAGGAGGAAGAAGGATTGTGAGAGGTTGTTCTCCACCAAGAAGGAGAAAGATTTAGCCGGAGATTGCCAGGGCGTGCTCCACAGAAGGATCAAGGGTTCGTCCACCTCAAGGACACCCCGTGGAGTAGGAGCAAGATATCTCCGAACCACGTAAATCGGTAACTTGTTAGCATTGCTTGTTTTAATTGTTAAACTTCCGCTTGTGCTAACATTGTAGGGAGAATTCTGAATTGGGGTGACTGAGCTATTCACCCCCCCTCTAGCCGTGCCATCGATCCCAACAAATTGTGCTCCACACCTAATTCAACCCACCATAGTAGCTCACGCATGACACTACAAGATCCAACCCAACCAAGGAATCAAAAGAGACATCCATACTAAATCCAAGCTAAAATAGGATGGTCACATCCCTGTTTTTAATCAACACTCACATCATAACAACAAGAACAAAGGATCTCTCTCTCAATATTTCTCACGGCAACCCATCACAAATTTACCAAGACAAAACAACCAATCCACTTCTTGAGCATCCCCAACACCAGAACACCCACAGTTAACCTCACGACACTAAGACCAAAACACCATCAACTAAATTCTACAGCAACACCCCAATTCCTACACATGACATAATTCTATTGGATCGAGGTAGACCGGCAAGAGGGGGTGCTAATCCAAGACTGAATAACGCTTGATTCTCCTGAATATATCTCCTTTGGGCGGAGAAACCTCTTACACGTGGAAAGCTCAGGAAGAAGAAGAAAACAATATAACAAACTAGTTTGCTATTGCTGAGAATGTGTTGGATTGTTGAAACTGAGCTTCAGGGGTCTATTTATAGCCCCAGTGAAAACTATCCGTTTGTTGACATGGCAGTTATAGGGCACCTGAGAGGTCTTGGGCGCCTGACACGTGGCCCAAAGCTTTATCCAAAGGCAACGGTCATAAACAACTATGTTTAGCCTTCTTGGGCGTCTGATACCACATAGGCGCCTGAGTGCTCGGGCGCCTAGTGGTCAAGCTCCCGAACTCCCAAGCGCTCATAAGCTTATGGGCACCCAGCAGTCAGCTTGGTCAGCCGATGCTGACCAGTCTCCGGCTTGACTTGCTTCACCTTCTTGGGTGATTTCTGGCTAACCGGAGTTAGGCTCACTCGAATCCAATTCCGGACTTTTGCCCCTCGAGCGTCCTTCCTCCCGGCTTCTCATCCCTCTAACATCGCGCGTGTCCTTCTCGTTCCACCAGTGTACTCTTCCGTAGAGCTCCGCGTCCCTCGGATGCACCGAGCCCATCAACTCCCTTTTCGTGCCATCCTTCTCGACCGCTGCATCTTCCGCTCGACTTACTGCGCTCCTAAGTTTCTGTACACTTAGACACAGGGATTAAACACACCAGGACCTAACTTAAATCGGTTGTTCATATCAAAATCAACCAGGGTACTTACAAATTCCTCCCAGATTCATCAACCACAAATCAATTACCCAAATCAGATTCCATCCAAACCTAGCAACCCACAGCAGGGGAAAATAGCCACCATTGGTGGCTCACGGTAGGACAACCTACAAGCTCACAACAAGGTAAATTCCAAGATCAAGCATTAATTCCACTGCAATAATCCCTCAGAGCTCACGATACACCCAAACAATACAGAACAGGGCAACAACATCACACTCGCAACAAGATTTCTACACCTAGAACTTACACGAAAACAAAACTTCCACTACATCAGAGATATGATCCAAGAACATAGATCAAAACAACAACACCAAATCCAAGCGATGTAAACTCCCTGACTTATAGTTCCCACCGCCATATGAATACATCCTTATTGATCCGACACAAGGTACCATCAAAATGTGCGCAAAACAAATGATACGTGTTACTCCCCCCAGAAGCTCATACTTCCTCGAAAATTGAGCAGCATCTCCCTTATACGGCAGATAAGTTAGGACATTTATACATAACTCACAATACATACAATGGCTCAACCATCAAAAATATAAAATAAAACTCCACAACCATGCAGTTAATATCTTTAAGATAAAATAAAAATAACAGAGAGTCCGAATACAAAAAAAACTCCAATGTAAGTCCAAAACGAACATACCAGACCAACAAAATATAAACATAAATATGCTAAGATGATACCTGATAAATAAAATAAATACTAGTCTAGGAATATCATGCGGAAATAAACCAGACATTGGAACAAACTCTAAAAACGAGTCGACACTGGCATCTGAATCCTCTCCTGGCTCCAAGTAATGCATCTATCTGTTACCTAAAACAAAAGTAGATGGTGGGGGTGGTGAGTCTGGGTGGACTTTGCAGGTATATGAGTAGATAAATGCATGACATAATAAAAAGATATAACAAGCAAAAAAAAATAGTAGTGTACAGTCTCTAGGAAACAGAAGAACAACTCAGCATATATGAAATAGAGTGATAACATAATATCAAAACATACATGCATGTCAATCAAATGCAACAATCATAGCTCACATAAATACAGCAAACACAAGAAAATGCATAATGAAATAAATGCATATGATGCAATGACATGTGTCACCCCTGACGCCAGTCAAGCCGCCAACACATCGCATCTGTGTGGCTGAGTGGGTAGGATTGTGACAACTGTACACACTCCAATGAATACCACTAGTATATGTGGTTGAGTGGACAGAATGTTGGAGAGCCAACTACTCTAAAAACCCTAGAAAAAAAGGGGGAGCCACCAACAGCTCTAGTATCCCTTAAAAAATAACGGTGAGGGTGTCAACTGCTTGCCTACAACTCCAACATCCACTGTACATGAGTAGTCAAGTGTGGCATAACAGGACAGTTGCTCGCACTCTAGCAACTATCACGATGAGTGGTTGAGTCGGCAAAGCAACTAAAATGACTGACGATGGCTTAACCATATAGAAGCCAATACTCGCCAACATGCAATAGTGCAAACATGGTGCATGATACTAAATGCACAATCAACTAAGAATACCAACGATGCAACCATACGATAAATAAAAATTAGTCGCCAAACATGCAACTAAACTACTGGGAAGGGTATCTCTAATGCCAACCAACCCTAGTTGTGTTTAATGATAGTTTTCTATGTACTCGCGTACAAGCGGTACTTTACAGAATAGAAAATCAACGGGAGACTATACGGACATAAAAACTACGATTTAACTCGAAGGTCAAACAAAGAAAGTATCAACGGTTGATGTTAAAAATAACAAGGGACAAGGTCTAGTAGTCCTACTCAAATATAAACAACCATGCATTTAAGATAAATAATCTACAGAATACAAAAGGAGAAGTACCCGCCTTAATCGTTGATGTTTGTATCAGAAGAGAACCCGGCATCAAAGTATCCACAATAGACTAAATCAGGGTCCTGTACCATAGGACATAATTACATAGTTATATAACAAAATATATAATATTAAGCTAAATGAACTACCTTAAACATTTAGGATTAATCTTAAATCTTTTAGGAATAATCCTAATCCTCGTAACCATTCAATTACTCAAAATCAAATAGTTAACTCTAAATTAACTGAAACGTCGTGATTAGGATTCGTTACTTCCTAACTATATTAGGGCTAACTCTACTAATAATATAGCATGAGACAAGGTAAGAGATAACTAGTGACCCTCAATAGAAAATCCAGCAAAGGCTCTATTAGCTCCTGACAACATGAAAATTCCACAGATAGAATGCTTAACTCATAAAGTCACAAGTCCATACTACAATTAAGAACGAAATTAGCCATGTACTAATTAAGAAGAGGTCCAAGATCAAGACACCTCACGGTGAAAGCATTTGGAGAGCTCTCATCACAATTCAACACCAAAGTTTACTCCAGCTCATTGGAGCTCACGACACCACACAGTGCTCACAAAATAAGGCTTGAACAAAACCTATCCATCAACCAAAACAAAACCTCATCAACAGCTATACAAAACAATTACAAATTTGCTAAAGCATATCATAACAAAACTAATCCAAACATGCTTGTGGCACAATCCTTCAAACTCAAGACCAGTACAACCCAACTCCCTACAAATCGCTAATTGAGATCCAAGCAACCAAGATCTCACTCAAATCCAAAACATAACTCTTACCTGAGATTGTCACCGACCAGAAAATTTCCCTCTCTAATTCGGCGCAAGAAGCTTCCACAAAAACAAAACCAATCGCCCTAGGAGCAAACCTAGGTTAGCATGAACCCAAGAACTCAAACACCCATCATATCACACCATGGAAAGCAAGAGAACTTACCAATAGTGCGGTAGAAATCCCTAGCATTGATCTGCAACAATCCCACTACAGAACCAGGCTTTGTTATTGGAGAGGGAAAATTTTCCATGGGGTTGGAGGCTACGACATCAATCACACAGTGGAAGAGAAGAGATCACTTCAGGGAGAAGAAACCAGCGGCTTCGAAGTCGCATAGTTCGGTGGCAGAGATTCAGGAGGGTAGAAGAGGGGCGCTTGGTGAGGGAGTCGGCGTCGGGCTCGCTTGAGCAAGAACAGAAACCGCAAGAGGGCTTCATCGTCAGTGATGAAAGGGAAGAAGGGAACTATTTCGGGTGTGGGTTGCGAAGGAAGAAGGAAAGAAATATAAGTGGTTGTTTTTTTTTGCAATATAGCCCCTCAAATTTAGCTAATTTGAATTCAGCCATTAAATTTAGGTTTTTCCCCCGCATTTAGGCCCTCAAAATTTCCTATATTTAACAATACATTACCTGAGTTACGCCTGATCTATAATCGCAGGGAAGCATGAGGAGGGGAACCCTAGCCCAAGCAACATCCTTACTTGCCGAAGATCAGCAGGGAGCCATCGCCTTTGGCCAGGAGATGGCGCTCGCGATTTGAGGTCGACCACTAGAAATCCCTAACGAGATAAACTCCGTTAGGATCAGCCCGATCAAGCGATCCACCACACAAACGTTCCATGAAGAGGCCTCCGATAAATCACTAAAGAGGAGGATCAAGGGCATCGATCGATGGGGGAGGAGAAAGGAAGAAGATCACAATTGGCGAGGGAGAGGGAGTCAGCGTCGGGCTACAGACGGAGAAGCAGAAGTCTGGTAAAGGCTTGCATGCGACGAAGAGAAGGCAGATTGGTGGAGTTCGCAAAAGAAGAAAGGGAATATAAGTGATGCTACATTTGCAATTAAACCCAAGGAGTTTAATTAGTTACAATTTCATCCTTAACTTTAAGTTTTTGCCATCTCTCCCCCTGAAATTTCAGATTTTAAGCCCTCCAACCCCACTTCAACCTTGGTTGTGACCATTCTGCTCTTCCACTCCATCCCCAAGGTCTGGAAAAATTTCTAAAACTTTCCTCTTAAATTCTACAAGGTTATTTCTCAATTTAACCCTTAGATCCTAGTTGCCATATTTTACATCACCACCATCGTTCTTATCAAATGGTCAGGGCATAACTTACGACACACACAAAATTTGTCAATGCATAACTCACGACCAAGGTTGAGGACATGGCCGACCGAGGCCACACAACCAAGGCTATGGCCGTGACTAAGGTCACACCCGGCCTCATGACCTTGACGTGAGGCCGTGGTGGAGGTTGTGCTTGACATCACGACCTCGGCGCAAGGCTGTGGTGGAGGTCACGCTCGACATCGCGACCTTGACGTGAGGGTATAGTTGAGGTTGCGCTTGGCCTCGCGGCCTTGATGCTTAGCCACGACCAAGGCACAAATAGATCGCGGACTGCTGACAGGGTTAATGGGAGAGGAGGTTATGTGATGAGAGTAGATTGTGTGTGCTAGAGAGGAGATCGTGTTGGAGAAGAGATCAGAGAGGGGAAATTCGTCGCAAGCGGGATGAAAAAAAATTAGAAATTTAAAACCCTAATTAGAAACCCATTTAGGCACGAATATTTTATTTCATCGCTAAAATAGCCATGGAATAAATTGTTTCTGATCCGGTCGGGAAGTTAAGACGACCCAACCGGATATTGATCTGGGTCGGTAAGAAGCCAGGTCGGAAGGAAGCTCGGTCGGGCAAATACAGTCGAGCACGTTAGGTGCCCCCTAGCCTGATGAATCATAGTTTAAAGTCATACGAATGTGGTTCAGTCAGTGACAGCCGACCGGTCGGATGGGTCCGGTCAGCAGAGTCTGTCCAAGTGTATTCAGTCGAGTCAATAGAGAACGCGACTCTCTTTTGGAAAGGGCGTAGTTGAGCTCCGGGCGGACGATCCCAGCCGGACATGCCCGACCGGACGAATCGAACACCGGGTCAAATAAAATTGCTTACCCTATGCTTCGGACGACTCTCGATCTAGGTTCGGCTGTCTGGTTAAATCTTCCTGATCATCCAGTCGGACTCGGCCGGTCGGACTCGGTCGGTCAGACCCACCTCGGCAGATCGGACCGTTACATACCAGGAATAGTCGGACCTCCTTGGGCGATGGGTCCATTCCAAAGACATGGATAGCCAAGAAGCCTATCTTATCTGACCGATCGTCTTCACTCGGTCGACCAAACTTTGATAGGCTCATAGCTCCCCGATAGGACAAGCCCGAGTGATCGAGTGACCACGCTGCCCAGATTGGTTAACTATTATCAGGTTCCCAACAGCAATGAGATCTCCCAAATCTTTCCATTATAAGGAAAAGACACCTGCCATAAACATGACTTGTCAGAGCATAGACATTAATGAGGATAGAAGTGACATCTTGGATAGACCTCTAGGCGGTTGTGACAGACCCACAGAGTGACTAAGGCTGCCAAGAGATCAGTCTGTCAGCTGGTCAATTTTTAATGAGACAAGACAACTTTGACAAGATAGGGGGCCTCCTCCTCCCCTATATAAAGCCCCTTGGTGCTTCAGAGAAGGGATTCCTGCTGCTGTCATTTTCTTCTCCACCTCTTGTATTCTAGTTTTGGTCCGACCCCTGACTCACATACTGCCGCAACTTGAGTCGTCTCGACCCGACCAAGTCATCTGAGCAAGAGCCCTCTCCGCTTGTCGACAGGATCAAATTTGGCGCAGTCTGTGGGAAATTCCACCTAATCGAAAGACAAAGATGAGCGACTCTAATAGGGTGACAGTCACACTCTCAGATGAAGACTTCGAGTTGTTGGTAGCTGCTAAAGCTCAAAAGTTAGCAGTCGAATAGAAGATTGCCAGACGCCCAACTCAGGAAGGTCCCTCTGAGGCGGCTGCTCATGCTGGCACCGAAACAGAAGTTCGCCCGGGTGGTAGTCCCTATTTCCCCCAAGCGTTCTTCAGCCCGGTGGAGGGTGTTGGACAGTCTGACCCGATGGAAGTCTCCTCCAGCCGAGCAAGACTCAACAAAGGGAAGGCCCCGGTTAGCCAGGCCCCGTGCTAAGCGCACCGGATTCCCCTTCTCTAGCCAAGTTCTTCAGGAGCGGGTTCCCAAGCATTTTTGACTCCTATCTATTCCTAAATATGGAGGAGTCACAGACCTAGAAGAACATTTGATGATGTTTGAGAATGCAACCCTGCTGCATTAATATACGGACGACATCAAATGCTAAGCGTTCCTGACCACCCTGGCTGGGCCCGCTCAACGATGGTTTGACAGACTCCTAGAAGGGTCTGTGCAGGAGTTTGCTGACTTTAAGAGGCTCTTCTTGTGGGATCGGATTGAATCAATAGAGGGGGGGGGGTGAAATCGATCGTTAACTTTTTCGGAAAACTTAGAGAAATTACGCAGCGGAAAGTAAAACAAGGCAATGCTAACACGTTTATTTTACTTGGTTCGGAGTCGCGGTCGACTCCTACTCCAAGGCCCACGGTCCTTGACCGTTTACGATGGGCAATTCTATATTGCGTAAAATATTACAACTGAAGTTCGAATATAGAATTAAAAGGAAGATACAGTAGTAAATCAATTTTATACCGACGATCGGAGAGGTTGGAAATTTGGAGCCGCGGGTCGTCGTTGCCGCTGAATCTTGAGCACGGAGTTTGTCGGAGCGGAGCGCTTGAATGAGTGCATCGAAAGCAATTGTTGTGGAAGCCAAGGGGGTGAATCCCTTTATATAGTCGTAGCTGGGGCGCCTGTGTTGAAGGGGGCGCTTGACACGTGGCCCTCTCTGCGCGAACCTCAATCTGCAGACTTGGCCAGCGCTTATCCCTTCAACTGGGGCGCCTGAGCTAACTAGGGCGCCTGTGTTAACACAGGCACCTCATATGCAGTCTTGAGGCTTGCTTCGCAATGGCTGGAATTAACCCTTTGTCTGGGGCGCCTGTCTCAATACAAGCGCCTAGCCCAGTAGGGCGCCTCACTCCATTGAGGCGCCTAGGAGCAGAAACCTTGATCCCTTCGTTCCTACAACCAGGGTTAGTTCCAAAACACAAGAAACATATAAATAATATAGATTTAATCATGATTTACAGCCTGAGCTGTCTTGCTTCTGAATTTGGGCTTCCCAAATGAAGCCCTAGGTCAAACCGACACCTAATGTTTCCTCCATGGGGAACGTGTCCTCACCTACTCCTCTCAAGTGATTTTACCTGTTTGCCAACCGGGTCCTCCAGTTGGACTTTTGCCCAATCCCCCGGATCAGGTGTTCGTGCCCAGCCCACGACCAGGACTTAGTGCCCAGTCCACGACTAGGACTTAGTGCCCAGCTTTACCCACCAGGTCTTCGGTACCCAGCCCTCGGCCAGGACTTATTGCCCAGCCTTACTCACCAGGTCTTTGGTGCCCAGTCCACGACCATGACTTATTGTCCAACCTTATGTCAGGACTTAGTTGCCAAGCTTGTGGCCAGGACTTAGTGCCCAATTCTAAGAACCTGGACTTCGTGCCTAGTGTACCTAGGACTTTACCTGCACACTTGATTATCCTTGTTAGATCACAACAAAACCTTAACTTCTGAACCCTTTGCCATTATCAAAACTCAGGTTTGACTTTGGTGCTTCCGGCACCAACACTTCTTACAACATTTTGCAAGCAGCAAGAGATACCACAAGACCAGTCTCAACCTATTCGCCTTAAAGCAAAGCCCTATGGAGTCTTTACGGGCTTATATCAAGAGATTCAACTAGATCACATTGGACGTGCCCACTGCTACATCGGAAGTGCTGATCAGTGCTTTCGCCCAGGGCCTGCAAGGAGAGTTCTTTAGGTCGCTGATACACAAACCCCCAAAGGACTTCGAGAGCCTCCTGGGCAAGGCCGCCAAATATGTAGACGTGGAGGAAGCACAAGCCGCTCGATGCCGGGAAGTCGGGCCTACACCTGTGACTCCTCATAGTCAGAAGACAACACCTCCTGGGGGACCCATCTGAAGTCCTCGAGCCATGGGGCAAAGACCCGGAGCCGAGCGAGGCATATTTCAACAAGTGGCCCAGGGATGCCTCCCCAATAGGTGGCAACCTTATTGTTCTTTTCATCATAGTCATACTCACAATACCCAAGATTGTTGGCAAGCTGGGCGGGGGCAAGCTCTCCCTGGCCAAGGAACTCCCCGAGGAGCCCATCAGGGAGGAGCTCGAGGTCGAGGAAGGGCGCAGCCAGATAGGCGAGATACAGACACCCAGGTGGCCACTCGCAACGCGACAACTATTCCCGACCCACAGCTCTCCCAGACAGGAGGAGACAACGAAGAGTAGGCGAATCAACAAAACACCGTGCAGGGCTCGATTAACATTATCTCAGGTGGTTCTACTTATGGAGACTCCAACCGAGCCCGGAAGTCTCAGGTGAGGCGCCTGGAGATCCACCAAGTGGGGAGCAGTTCTGCCCAAGCTAGAGGACCGCAAATCAGCTTTTGCCCTCAAGACCTACAAGGAGTGGAAGTTCCACATGACGATGCACTGGTAATCACAGCTATCATAGCTAACTATCAGGTCCACCGAGCCATCGTGGACACTGGTAGTTCAGTCAATATCTTATACAAGAAAGCATTCGATTAGTTGCAGATTGAAGCTAGTGAGTTGCAACCTGTGGTCACACCCCTTTTTGGGTTTACGGGGAACGAGGTCCAACCGATCAGTCAGATCAAGTTAGCTATTTCACTCGGGGAGGAGCCCCTGAAGAGGACTCGATGGTCGACCTTCTTAATAGTGGGCGCGCCCTCTGCTTACAATGTCATCTTGGGCAGACCCGTACTCAATGAATTCAGAGTGGTAGTATCTACTTTCTACCTCAAAGTTAAGTTCCCAGTTGGTGATCAGGTGGGAGAAGTGAGAGGTGACCAGAAGGTAGCACGTCGATGCTATGTCGACGATGTCCGAACGGATGTACGGAAGGCATTCCGAGCCCCACCCTCTAGTTGCAACATGGTGCAGCCATCTCCTTGGGCTGAACTAAGAGAGCAAAAGGAGGAGGTTCAACTCCTTCCCGACCGAGAAGAGACAAAAGTGAAGATAGCACCAGAGCTAGAGCCTGACCTCAAACAAAGACTGGTGAAGTGCTTAGCCGAGAATCAAGACGTATTCGCATGGTCGGCCCGAGATCTGAAAGGTGTCTGACCGGAGGTCATGGAACACAAGTTGCACGTCTACCCCGACGCTAGGCCGGTGAAGCAGCGGAAGAGGGACTTCAGTCCCCAGCAAAATAAGATAATACAGGATGAGGTGTATAGACTCTTGGAAGCTGGGCACATTCAGGAGGTGCAGTTCCCGGCCTAGTTGGCCAATGTGGTGCTAGTATCCAATCCCGAGAACAAATGGAGGGTTTGCATCAATTTCAGAGACCTCAACAGAGCCTGTCCCAAGGATTGTTACCCGCGCCCTCAGATTGACCAGATGGTGGACTCTACAGCCGGGAGTGAGCTTATATGCATGTTGGATGGCTACCAAGGGTACCACCAAGTGCCGCTCTCCCCTAGCGACCAGGAGAAGGTCGGCTTCATCACATCCGAGGGCACCTACTGCTACACAATCATTCCTTTCGGACTCAAAAATGCAGGGGCCACCTATCAAAGGCAGATGAACAAAGTGTTCAAGGAGCAGCTGGGAAGGAACATTGAGGTATAAGTAGATGACATCCTCATCAAGTCCCTCAAGGCGGCAGACTTAATAGCAAACGTGGAGGAGACCTGTTGCACTCTGAGAAGGTATGGTCTCAAATTAAATCCGGCCAAATGTTTGTTCAGGTCAAGAAGCGGGAAGTTCTTGGGCTACATCCTAACCGAGTGAGGCATAGAGGCCAACCCTAGCAAGGTCAAGGCTCTACTGTGTTGGTGCAGAAGCACCATATCGAACCTTGTTTTGATATTGGCAAAGGATTCAAAGTTAAGTATTATTTGTGATCTAATAAAGTTACTCAAGTGTGCAGGAAAGTCCTAGGAACACTAGGCACGAAGTCCTGGTTCTAAGAATTGGGCAATAAGTCCTGGCCGTGGGCTGGGCAACTAAGTCCTGACATAAGGTTGGGCGATAAGTCCTGGTCGTGGACTGGGCACTAAGACCTGGCCGAGGGCTGGGCACCGAAGACCTAGTTCGAGGAATTGGGCACTAAGACATGGCCGAGGGCTGGGCACCGAAGACCTGGTGAGTAAAGCTGGGCACCGAAGACCTGCTCGGAAGGTGGGCACGAAGACCTAGTGAGTAAAGATGGGCACCGAAGACCTGCTCGGAAGGTGGGCACGAAGTCCTGGTCGAGGACTGGGCACAAAGACCTGGTCAGGTTGATCGGGCAAAAGTCCAACCGGAGGAGCCGGTTGGCAAAAGGTACACTCTCCTGAGAGGAGTAGGTGAGGACGCGTTCCCCGTCGAGGGAACTGTTGGGACCGGGTGCATGTTGACATGGATGCGGGTTCGTAATTTTAAAATTAATTACGTGCAACGGAAGATTTAGCATAAATAATTTCCTAAATTATTTAACCACACATCTAAGCATGCAACCATATATTGTGTAGACATGATCATACATTTAAAATTTTACAGAAAGTAAACTAATTTACTTAATACCTCGCGTACTTCGAAGGAAGGGACGAGATCCAACCGTAAGCGTCTCTTGGAAGCTTCGCCTCTATTCGCGTCCACGCCGAGTTTTCTTCGGGATGACTTCGCAAAGCCACGAGTTTCATGCCGACAAGAACTACTAGATTCTCCAAAGGCACGACAAGAATACCAAGAGAGAGATGGGAAGACTAACCACCAAACGAAGAACGGAATCAAGATTCCGGGAGGAAGGAAGGAGTTGCGCCTGCATCTTCATCTTCTTCGGCAGCTGCTTGGTGGATGAAGCTCACGGCAACAAAGGGGTCCTCCTTTTAGGGCCGGCGGCACTAGAGGAAGGAGAGGGAGAGAAGGAGAGAGAGATAGGGCTTATTTCTAAATCTCTTAGATTAAATTCCAAGCCTTGCCTTGGTTCCTTTATATAGTAGTCTCTCAATCGCCAAGTCTCCTTTTTATGGAATAAATTTTCATAAGAAATTTATCATATAAATTTTTCTATGAATTATTCCATCATGCCAAGTTTTTATCATAATTTAATTTATAATAAAAACAACCATGTCTCCCTTTTTATTATGGAATAAATTTTCACAAGAAATTTATTATATAAATTTTTTTTATCATGGAAAAATCAATTCATAATTGATTTTATAAAATAAAATAAACTATTCAAAGTTTATTTTAATTTCTATGAAAATAATAAACCAAACTTCGGTTTATAAAACTTTATATATATTATCCATAATTTTGTAAAACAAACCACGCTCGGTTTATTTTATAATTTGAACCAAACAATTTGGTTCTCCCCTTTTAATGTGGCCGGCCAAACAAAGAGGGTGGGGACCCACTTTGGCCGGCCAAACCCAAGCCTATACCATACGAATTAAACTCATTTAATTCGTCCAATAAGTCTTCAAAAGACTTAGCCATTTTATGCTTCCGATGCGTCTCTGAAAAATTCAGATTCGACTTATCTCTCTTGATCAAAAAATCCAATTTTCAACTCGTTTTAAATCTCTCGGATTACTCGTAGTGCATGTGACTAAATAGGCTTTCGATTTATATTGGCCGTCTATAATTAACCAATTATAGAACGATCATGAGTGGCACCTAGTAGTACATCATGATCCCCAATTAATCGAAAGATCAACGGTTGACCTCAGAAATTATTCTGAAACCCTTCAGCAGCTATAATGAGTCGTGCCCCATTCCCTTCACCATCTTATACCCACTTGGTTCAGGACACGGTCTATGTGTGTCAGTCCCCACTAGGCTGACTACGTCACACCTAGCCCAAGTAGTGTCTTTCTCATCCAACGGATTCTAATTACTCTCATGTTTCTGAGAGATTTATACTCTGAACATGTGATGCTCTGGCCAGAGGCTTCGAGTAACAATCCGACGATAGGCCTTTGATATATATCTCCTCGCATGGAGTGGTGAATCCTTTGTAGGCTGTTCATTAATCTTCGGGCACTTCGGCTTATACCCAACCATCCTGGGTCCACACCTCCTTAGAGATGCTTGCTTAAGATGTCAAAGTATATGTCTCCATGACCAAGATGACTTGAACACTGCAAGTCAAAGGAACATCGCACTTAAGCTGCAGTAAGAACTTCATTGACATATCTATATGTAGATTACCATATGAAGTTTTATAGCCAGTCACTCCAATGAACTAGTTCTCTTAACTAGCATTCACGTTTATCTCCGGACATCCCAATGTCACCAGCCAGTGAGAATCAGCTGATTAGAGAATAACCCATGCTAGTCTCAACAGAATTGATAGTGTCCGTATTTATCAATTCATCGACTAGGGACAATTTCAATACTTCACAATTGCACATGTAGAGATAATCACTAGTTGTGAATTCATCACAAATTCTCTCATGCTGTGAATTGTATTGCGGACATTCAGTAAATGAGTTTAAGATCTCAATCAAATACACAAACATGTATACTCAAATAGTGAATATTCATTTATTAAAATAAATGATTACATTCATAAGGCGATTGCCTTAGGATACTTCTCTCACAATACTAACAAACTCCCACTTGGCCTAATGCCAATCGCTACGGTATACAATACCACAGGCTCTAACATGACCCTCAATCTTGCTTTGAGGCAAGGCCTTAGTTAAAGGATCCGCTAAATTCCTTTCAGTGGGAATTTTCTCAATTTGTATATCATTCCTACTTATAATCTCTCTGATCAGATGATAGCGGCGAAGAACATGTTTGGATCGCTGATGAGACCTTGGTTCCTTTTCTTGTGCAATAGCTCCATTGTTGTCACAGTAAACCGACACTGCTTCATCAATGGTTGGAACCACACTAAGTTCTGAGACAAACTTCTTGATCCAGACTGCTTCCTTTGCTGCTTCCGAAGCTGCAATATATTCCGCTTTCGTGGTAGAATCCGCTACGGTGATTTGTTTCGAACTCTTCCAACTTATTGCGCCTCCATTCAAAATAAATACGTATTCGGACTGAGATTTGGAGTCATCCTTATCTGTCTGGAAACTGGCATCTATATACCCACGTATTACCATATCACCTTCTCCATATATTAGGAACACATCCTTAGTTCTTCTTAAGTACTTAAGGATTGTCTTGACAGCCGCCCAATGATCCATTCCTGGATCAGACTGGTATCTGCTTGTGACGCTCAGAGCATACGATACATCGGGCCTAGTACATAACATAGCATACATGATAAATCCTATCGCGGATGCATAAGGAATCTTATTTATGAAAATCCTCTTGTCTTCTGTGCGCGGACACATAGACTTTGAAAGGTTGATCCCATGCCTGATGGGAAGGTAACCTTTCTTGGATTCCGACATGCTAAACCTTTTTAGCACTCGGTCTATATATGTAGACTGCGAAAGACCAAGCAATCTTTTTAATCTATATCTATAGATTCTAATCCCAAGGATATAGGTTGGTTCTCCCAGGTCTTTCATGGAGAAAGTTTTGGACAACCAAATTTTAACCGACTGTAAGACTGATATATCGATTCCTATGAGTAATATGTCATCGACATATAATACTAGGAATACGACTGCACTCCCACTAACCTTCTTGTACACACAAGGTTCGTCAGGATTTTGTAAGAAATCAAACTCTTTGATCGTCTCATCAAAACGAATGTTCCAACTCTTGGATGCTTGCTTCAATCCATATATGGATCGTCGAAGCTTGCATATTTTGGTGTTATCAACCGACGTGAAACCTTCAGGTTGTATCATGTATACATCCTCAAGCAGGTTTCCATTAAGGAAAGCTGTTTTCACATCCATTTATCATATCTCATAATCATAATGAGCTGCTATGGCCAGGAGCATCCGAATGGATTTAAGCATAGCTACTGGCGAATATGTTTCGTCATAATTAATTCCTTGTTTCTGACGATATCCTTTTGCCACTAATCTAGCCTTAAAGGTAACAACATTACCTTCCATGTCGATTTTCTTCTTGAAAACCCACTTGCACCCTATGGGCTTAATCCCTTCAGGTGGGTTAACCAAGTCCCATACTTGATTTTCGTACATGGAATCCATTTTCGACTTCATGGCTTCAACCCATTTGTCTCTTTCTGAACTTTTCAAAACATCATCATAACTGATAGGTTCGTCGTTTGATTAACTTATGAGAGATTCGTATCTTTCTAGAATATTGCGTGTCCTATCAGATCTACGAAGAAGTGGTGTTGTTTTAGGTTCAACCGATAGCTCATCATTATGAGTTATTGGTTGTGGGTCTAGACTAGGTGTCTCTGTAATGTCTATTGGAGTTTCTTGAACTTCTTCAAGTTTAATGCTACTCCCACTGTTTTCTTGTAAAAGAAATTCTTTTTCTAGAAATACAGCATGCTTTGAAACAAACACCTTTTGTTCCAAGGGATGATAGAATTAGTAACCCTTCGTTTCCTTAGGGCATCCAATAAATAGACATTTATCAGACTTAGCATCCAATTTGTCTGATATAGTCCACTTTACATAAGCAGGACAACCCCATATCTTTAGGTGAGATAAATGAGGTTTCTTACTATTCCACGTCTCATATGGAGTAGTAGAGACTACCTTGGTCAGGACTCTGTTTAGCAAGTAAACAGCTGTCTTAAGCGCATAGCCCCAAAAGGATTTTGGAAGAGTTGCATGATTCATCATAGATCTAACCATGTCCATCAAGGTTCGGTTACGCCTCTCAGATACACCATTATGCTGTGGTGTATATGGCGGAGTCCATTGAAACAATATCCCATTGTCCCTAAGATAATCTTGAAACTCTTGACTTAAGTATTCACCACCCCGATCGGATCGAAGTATCTTAATACTTTTGCCAAGCTGTTTCTCTACTTCATTTCTAAACTCTTTGAATTTCTCAAAAGCTTCAGATTTGTGTTTCATCAAGAACACATACCCGAATCGTGAGTGATCATCGATAAAGGTAATGAAGTAGCTATAGCCTCCTTGTGCAAGAGTTGACATTGGTCCACATACATCAGTATGTATTAGACCAAGCAATTCTCCCACTGGATTACCTTTTCCGGAAAAGGGTAATTTGGCCATCTTGCCTTTTAAGCATGATTCGCATGTATCAAATGAACCGGGTTCACATGATTCCAGAATTCCACATCGGTGTAATTTGGTCATGCGTTTCTTACTTATATGGCCAAGACGACATTGTCACGTATAGGAGTCTATTTGATTATCTATTCGAGCACATTTGTTGCTAACTTCGATATTGAAAATGTCACCGGATAAATCTAACGTGTAGATACCATTGCATAAAGTTTCGATCCCATAAAGAACACCATTTAAAGTTATGTAACAACAATTGTTACAAAAAGTTAAATGGTAACCCTTTTCATTCAAGCATGAAATAGATACAATGTTCTTTATTAACGAAGGAACAAAATAACAATTATCCAATTCTAAGACAAGTCTAGTAGGGAGCTTTAGTAAATATGTTCCGATGGCAACAGCAGCAATCTTTGCTCCATTTCCAACTCGCAAATTCGCTTCTCCCTTGACGAGTCTTCTTCTATTCCTTAGCCCCTTTAAGTCATTACATATATGTGAGCCACACCCAGTATCAAGTACCCAGGTGTATGAGGAAATAGAGTGACATTCAATAATGAAGATGCCTGAAGAGGATGGGGCATCGGATGCCTTCTTCATCAAGGACTCAAGATAAACCTTGCAGTTTCTTCGCCAGTGGCCCTCCTTGCCACAGTGATGGCAAATGCCTTTTGGTGTCTTTTCAATCTTTTTGTCCTTAGTTAACTTATTGGTGTCCAAAATGGAACGCAAATTCAGAGAAGACATGATCATGTGATTATCCTAGAAATACAAATTGAGGTTATGTGATGAGAAGAATGCATCAATATACATTAATTAAATCCTATTTATTTTTCGAATTGAGTAACCCTTTTTATCAATTCGGGAGATCGTAGGAACATCTCCAAATAGGTTGATATCCAACCATAGATAAGAACAACCATGGCTGTGGCCATCAAGTTATTCTTAGCTATGAAGGTAGGTAATTATACCGATTACATATTACATATATGTAACTATCACATTATGCTATCAACTAATTGAATGCTTGCATAAATCATTGGGTTATTAACTCATTAACAAGTATGCAACAATATACATAGCACCCAACTGCACCTCTCTTTACATCGACCTTGGCTGTGGCACAACAAATCGATGCTCCAAGCTTAAGGCTGACCCATTAATCAAGAAATAGTTTTAATATGGTTGGAGCTCATTCAACCGTTTAGTCAGGCTTGGATGTGTCCAACAACCAAAACTAAGGATCGACCTCTGACTCCAACTATATTAATCATAAACTAATTCCATGGTTTGAACATGTCGAGGTTCAAGCCAGGCATGGATGTGTCCATCAACCCAAACGAGAAACAAAACTCTGGTTCTAACCATATTAATGGAAGGTGTTGGCCTTAATATTTTGTAAGGGGTTTTGAGTCTCATCCTTTTCTTTCTAAGCACATTCATGACATATAATTATGTCATGTACTAACGATTTCCTTAATAAAGTATGTATGCGACTTAATTTATCAAGTCTCATTAATTGAATTAGGAACCAGATTTCCTAATTCTAATTTATTACTTTATTTAAGGAATTGTTTTGGGAAACAATTTCCTAAATTGTCATAATCAATTTCGGAAATAATATGTTTAAGACTTTGATTTCTCTAAATCAAATCTTATTAAATTAAGAGACAGATTTCCTTAATTCAACCACATATTATTTTCATGAAAATATTATTTAAGGAAATAAACTCTATAGGAAACAATTTTCCTAATTAATTTTGGAGACAACAATATGTAAGAAATCAAATAAGGAAATTATCGTTTGAGAATCACCTCAAAATTTTTGAAGATTTGATCACATATTTTATTTATGGACTAATTAATTACAACAAATTATTTTCTTTGGGTGGCTCCCCGAGACTCAGATACCCAAGGAAAAGAAATTTGTCGTAAATCTAATTTGGCCCGCTCCCCGAGGCGTAGCCAAATTAAACTTGACAATTCTTATTCAAAATAGGAAATTAAATTACAACAACTAACTTTAATTTGGGTGGCTCCCCGAGGCACTCCCCAAAGTAAAAAATTTTGTTAATAATTTAAAATCCAATTCGAATTTAATTGTCAATTAATGTTCCATAAATTTGTCTAGACTTTCTTGAAAGAAAGTGCCCAAAATTGCGAGCTTTCCATAATAGGTTTTCAGAATAATTGTAAGTTTCTGGTACAAAGAAAACTTACATATTTCCAAAATTGAAAAGTTTTCAAAAATGGGAAGTTTTCACAATTATCATAAAATTTCAGAAACTAGGATATTTCAAAAGTTTGCGAAATTTCATGAGGATTTCCAAACTTTGAAATTCCTAAATCTAAAATTTATCATAATTGGAAAGTTTCCATAATTAGAAAATTTTCCAAAATTGAGATTATGACAAAGTTTTCCGCAAAACAATTATATGATTATGTCGAACATTAACCGGCTCTGATACCACTGTTGGGACCGGGTGCATGTTGACATGGATGTGGGTTCGTAATTTTAAAATTAATTACGTGCAGCGGAAGATTTAGCATAAATAATTTCCCAAATTATTTAACCACACATCTAAGCATACAACCTTATATTGTGTAGACATGATCATACATTTAAAATTTTGTAGAAAGTAAACTAATTTACTTAATACCTCGCGTAACTCGAAGGAAGGGACGAGATCCAACCGTAAGCGTCTCTTGGAAGCTCCGCCTCTATTCGCGTCCACGCCGAGTTTTCTTCGGGATGACTTCGCAAAGCCACGAATTTCGTGCCGACAAGAACTACTAGATTCTCCAAAGGCACGACAAGAATACCAAGAGAGAGATGGGAAGACTAACCACCAAACGAAGAACGGAATCAAGATTCCGGGAGGAATGAAGGAGTTGCGCCCGCTTCTTCTTCTTCTTCGGCAGCTGCTTGGTGGATGAAGCTCACGACAACAAAGGGGTCCTCCTTTTAGGGCCGGCGGCACTAGAGGAAGGAGAGGGAGAGAAGGAGAGAGAGAGAGGGCCTATTTCTAGATCTCTTAGATTAAATTCCAAGCCTTGCCATGGTTCCTTTATATAGTAGCCTCTCAATCGCCAAGTCTCCTTTTTATGGAATAAATTTTCATAAGAAATTTATCATATAAATTTTTCTATGAATTATTCCATCATGCCAAGTTTTTATCATAATTTAATTTATAATAAAAACAACCATGTCTCCCTTTTTATTAAGGAATAAATTTTCACAAGAAATTTATTATATAAATTTTTCTTATCATGGAAAAATCAATTCATAATTGATTTTATAAAATAAAATAAACTATTCAAAGTTTATTTTAATTTCCATAAAAAAATAAACCAAACTTCGGTTTATAAAAATTTATATATATTATCCATAATTTTATAAAACAAACCACGCTCGATTTATTTTATAATTTGAACCAAACAATTTGGTTCTCCCCTTTTAATGTGGCCGGCCAAACAAAGAGGGTGGGGACCCTCTTTGGCCGGCCAAACCCAAGCCTATACCATACGAATTAAACTCATTTAATTCGTCCAATAAGTCTTCAAAAGACTTAGTCATTTTATGCTTCCGATGCGTCTCTGAAAAATTCAGATTCGACTTATCTCTCTTGATCGGAAAATCCAATTTTCAACTCGTTTTAAATCCCTCAGATTACTCGTAGTGCATGTGACTAAATAGGCTTTCGATTTATGTTGGCCGTCTATAATTAACCAATTATAGAACGATCATGAGTGGCACCTAGTAGTACATCATGATCCCCAATTAATCGAAAGATCAACGGTTGACCTCAGAAATTATTCTGAAACCCTTCAGCAGCTATAATGAGTCGTGCCCCATTCCCTTCACCATCTTATACCCACTTGGTTCAGGACACGGTCTATGTGTGTCAGTCCCCACTAGGCTGACTATGTCACACCTAGCCCAAGTAGTGTCTTTCTCGTCCAACGGATTCTAATTACTCTCATGTTTCTAAGAGATTCATACTTTGAACATGTGATGCTATGGCCAGAGGCTTCGAGTAACAATCCGACGATAGGCCTTGGGTATACATCTCCTCGCAAGGAGTGGTGAATCCTTTGTAGGTTGTTCAAACATCTTCGGGCACTTCGGCTTATACCCAACCATCTTGGGTCCACACCTCCTTAGAGATGCTTGCTTAAGATGTCAAAGTATAAGTCTCCATGACCAAGATGACTTGAACACCACAAGTCAAAGGAACATCGCACTTAAGCTGTAGTAAGAACTTCATTGACATATCTATATGTAGATTACCATATGAAGTTTTACAGCCAGTCACTCCAATGAACTAGTTCCCTTAACTAGCATTCATGTTTATCTCTGGACATCCCAATGTCACCAGCCAGTGAGAATCAGCTGATTAGAGAATAACCCATGCTAGTCTCAACAGAATTGATAGTGTCCGTATTTATCAATTCATCGACTAGGGACAATTTCAATACTTCACAATTGCACATGTAGAGATAATCACTAGTTATGAATTCATCACAAATTCTCTCATGCTGTGAATTGTATTGCGGACATTCAGTAAATGAGTTTAAGATCTCAATCAAATACACAAACATGTATACTCAAATAGTGAATATTCATTTATTAAAATAAATGATTACATTCATAAGGCGATTGCCTTAGGACACTTCTCTCACAATACTAACAGGAACAGTAGGCGTCGGTTCGACCTAGGGTTCCATTTGGAAGACCTGAAGTCAGAACCAAGACAGCTACGACTGTAAAAATGGACTAATATTCTTGCCTTGTTTGTTGTGGAACTAACCTTGGATGCAGGGACCGAAGGAGTATGTTTCTGCAGCTCAGAACACCCCAAAGGAGAGGGACATGAAGCTGGGCTAGGCGCCCGGGAGGTCCCGGGCGCCCAAGGTCAAAGCCAAATAAGCAGAAAGTAAGAATCGCTTCGAAACAACACTGGGCTAGGCGCCCGGGAGGTCCCGGGCGCCCAAGGTCAAAGCCAAAGAGGTAGTCGAAGCAAACTCAGCCACGAAGCCAGTGGACCAAGTCAAGCTGGGCGCCCGGGAGGTCCCGGGCGCCCCAATCAGCTCCGAGCCCGATTCGAAGGAGATAAGCACTGACCGAGCTGCGGATGAGGTTTTTCCGATCTGAAGGCACGTGTCAGTGCCCCCAGGAGCACTATAAAATGGGCTCGACCCCGAGGTTTCAGGACAACAATTTTCCAACGCCTCTAAGCTTTTCGTTCAAGCACGCTGCTTCAGCAAACTCCGATCTCGACATTCCAGCGCCGACGACGACCCTCTACTCCGAAGTGCGATCCACACCGGGCGTCGGTAACGAAAAGTGTATTCGTTTATTTACTGCACTACTATTGTATCAAATTCTATAAATCTTTACGTATTATAGAATTGCCCGCAGTAAACGGTCAAGGACCGTGGGCCATGAGTAGGAGCCGACCGCGACTCCAAACCAAGTAAAAAATACTTGTGTTCCTCGTGTTTGTTTTTAATTCCGCTGCGTATTTTCTCTTAAGTCTTATCTGAAAAAGTTTTCACGATATTCACCCCCCCCCTCTATCGTGTTTCTCGATCCAACATACTAGACATGCCGCCACCCAAGAGTCTGAAGGAAGTACAGCGGCTGATCGGGAGGATCACCGCTCTCTCTCGGTTCATGTCTCGGTCGGCCGATCACAGTCTGCCCTTCTTCAAGATCCTGCGCAAAGCCACTAAGTTCTAATGGGATGCTGGATGCGACCAACCTTTGAAGAGTTAAAGTCTATCTTGTCAGTCTACCTGTCTTAGCTAAGCCTGACGAGGGAGAGATTCTGTATGTTTACCTCTCAGCTACTAAGGGATCAGTGAGTGCAGTGCTTGTAAAGTAGAAGGAGGCTGAGCAACAACCCATTTATTTCTTTGGGCATCTGTTAAAGGAAGCCGAGTGTAGGTATAATACACTTGAGACGTTGGCTAATGTACTTGTGTTAATGGCTAGACGTTTACGTCCTTACTTCTTGGCTCATCCCATTCGGGTGTTGACTAATAGCACCCTTGGGAAAGTGTTGGTCAACCCGGAGGCGTCCGGTCGGATGATCAAATGGACCACGGAGCTAAGCGAGTATGACATCCAATACCTGCCCCGGACTGCCATTAAGGCTCAGGCGTTAGCTGATTTCCTTAGCAAGCTTCACACTGAGGAAGAAGAAGAAACATGGAAGGTCTATGTGGATGGCTCTGCCACTCGGTCAGGAAGCGGCATTGGGATTCTGTTGATTTCACCAAAAGGAGATCATCTCCACTTGGTCGTGCGGTTAGAGTATCGAGCCACCAACAATGAAGCGGAATATGAAGCTCTCCTGACCGGGTTACAAGCTGCTAGGCATGCGAGAGCTGCTCGGGTCATGCTTCACTCAAATTCCCAACTGGTAACTCGGCAGCTAGCTGGACAGTTTGAAGTGAATAGTGAGCGGTTGCAGACCTATATGAATGCCTATGAGCGATTAAAAGCCGAATTTCAAGAAGTTTAGATCTCCAGATCCCCCGAGGAGACAACCTCAAAGCTGATGAGCTGGCTAAGTTAGCCAGCGCCATCACTCCATGGGTCTTCACTCAACCCTCACCTCAGATCATGCTAGAAGCTCAGATCGAGACGGAGACGAAAATGGAAGTGAACGGCGATTGGAGAGCTCCACTCATAGCTTATCTACAGAATGGGACTTTTCCGACTCATTCTGAGCAAGCTCGCTTGTTGAAGAAGAGGGTAGCCTGATTCACTTTGGTAGGGGATACCTTATTCAAGCGAGCCTTCTCTCGACCGCTACTCAAATGCTTAGAGGAAGAGGATGCAGATTATACTAAGAGAAGTACATTTGGGATCTTGTGGGAGTCATTCGGGAGGTCGGTCTATGACTCGGAAGGTATTGCTAGATAGATTCTGCTGGCCAACACTTCAAAAGGATGATGATCAGATGATCACCTCCTGCCTTTCCTGCCAAAAGCACCAAAGCATCTCTCATCGGCCTGTCAAGATTTTGAGGTCATCCACTGTATCATGCCCCTTCAATCAGTGGGGTATGGATATAGTAGGGTCTTTCCCTGTCGCGGTCACTCAGAAGAAATTCCTACTAGTAGCAGTGGATTATTCTCTAAGTGGGTCGAAGCAGAGGCTCTGGCTCGGATAACCGAGCAGGCAGTTATCAAATTTTTATGGCAGAATATTTTATGCTAGTATGGGATACCGCATAAGTTAGTTTCAGACAACGGTCGGCAATTCTAAGGTCGGAAGATTCAGGAATGGTGCACAGCTTATGGAATCAAGCAAGCATTCACCTTGGTGGCTTATCCCCAGAGCAACGGTCAGGTAGAGGTCACCAATCGGGAAATCCTGCGGGGCCTCAAGACCAACCTGGATCATGTGGGCGGTACATGGGTCGACGAGTTGTCTAGTGTCTTATGGGCTCTCCGAACCACCCCTAAGGAAGGCTTAGGCTGTACCCCCTTTAGCTGGTGTACAGAAGTGAAGCAGTAGTCCTGATGGAAGTTGGGTGTGAGTCTGACCGAAGGCACCTGTATGGAGAAGATAATGTAGAGAAGAGGCGTCTAGAGCTGGATCTAATCGAGGAGATCCGGGACCGGACAGCGGTCCAGATGACTGCTTACCGGCAGAGGATGCAGCGAAGGTACAATTAGAAGGTCATGCCCCAGAGTTTCCAATTCAGCGACCGTGTATAGAAGAGAGTCAAGCCAGTCGGAGAGGTGAGCAAGTTGGAGCCCCAATGGGGAGGACCCTTCCTGGTGGTCGGGAAATTGGGGTCTGGTGCCTACTACTTGCAAGATGCTCAAGAAAAAAGGTTGGGAAGACCCTGGAGTGTCATACACTTAAAATTGTATCATGATTAAGACTTGAGCAATTCCTGTAATAATATTACTCATAAATATGATGGTGATGATCGTGGTAGCTGCGACTCGGCATCCAGACTCTCGCTATGATAAGTTATAAGTGGGCTTGCTCCCACGCATCTGCCGACTTCGATGCCGGTCGGGATGCCGGTTGGGCGTGGCTGTCCACGCTCGGTCGGGTAAGCCGAGCGGTGTCCAGACTCTCGCTATGACGAGTTATAAGTGGGCTTGCTCTCACGCACCCGCCGACTTCGGTGCCGGTCGGGCGTGGTTGTCCACGCTCGGTTGGGTAAGCCGAGCGGTGTCCAGACTCTCGCTATGAGAGTTATAAGTGGGCTTGCTCCCACGCACCCGCCGACTTCAGTGTCGGTCGGGCGTGGCTGTCCACGCTCGGGCGGGTAAGCCGAGCGATGTCCATACTCTCGCTATGGCGAGTTATAAGTGGGCTTGCTCCCACGCACCTGCCGACCTCGGTGCCGGTCGGGCGTGACTGTCCACGCTCGATCGGGTAAGCCGAGCGGTGTCCAGACTCTCGTTCACACAAGTTATAAGTGGGCATGCTCCCACGTACTCGCCGACCTCGAATCGGTCGAGCATGACCATCTCTGCCCAATCAAGGCAATCAAAGGACAATGGAACCCGACCCACTGAATTGCGAAAAAGCCTAGTAAAAATCGAATAATTGACCAAGTCTTAGATAACCCGAGCAAAGGGGAAAAAGAGATTGATCCCGAACGAGGCTCTTAGCTAGCTCGAGGGATCGGTCCCGAGTAAACCTATGTCCTGAAGGGCGTAAGTAATTTCATTGTAACGATTGTCGAGTCTTAGTCAAGGATGAACAGGGTCGTAAAAGTTAACTAACTAAAGGGTCGAGTGAGCACTCATGAACATTGAGGTCGGTCAGTAGATGGGACTGACCTAAGGTTCCGACACCCAGCGATAACAGTTTGGGGAAATGTAAATCGGCCTAAGTTGCATCTCTAAGAAATCCCGAGCATAAGTGGGAAGACTTAAGCATCGAACAACTGAGCAGCGAGCTAAGGATGATTGTCATGGCTCGACTGACCGAGCAGCTGGGCGAGTAGCCGAATGAAAATACATTTACATAAGAAAAGAGATTTTCATTAAGCCCAAACGATCGATCTCGAGTGGGCCTGTGTCCTAGGGTGCTTAGGCGAGCTTTATTCACAATAACCATCAAGTTGTCGCCAAGGACGGGCCAGACCCCGAGGGTTTGCTGATGGACGAGCCGAGTGAGGGCCTCTAGATATCAGAGTTGGCCAATTGGTACGGCTGTCCGAGTGACCCAACGTTCAGGGCTAACTGTCCAAAAGACTTAAGTTGACTTATGAGTTGCAGACCCGAACCCGAAGGAAGGTTGATAAGCTTGGGACTGACCGAAAGGGTAACACTAAAGTCCTAAATAACAGAGTAGCAGAGCCAAAGTACATTAGCACGAGAATTGAAAGGAACTTGATATTAAAGTAAGGCCTGAGGCCATTCAAATGATTACAAGCCCAACCGGCCGAGTCAAAAAAGAAAAGAAAATTACATCTTAAGTGAAAGGTGGGAAGGCATCGTCGGGGATGAGCTCCTGCACCTGGGTCGGCTTCACTACATTAGGAGGCAGATCATCCGGGATGTGCCCGACCTCCTTGAGCTACTGTAGAGTGCTCTCGATGCCGTATTTGAACATATGGCTGTGCGACGACCCATTGTCAGAGGAAGAGCTCCGACCAGAGATATGCTAGTTGATTTTCCTCCAGCTGGGCCGACACTTTAATTGTATTTGATACTCATGGTACGCCACACGAGAGTCATCAAATTTGGCGTCGTTGCCAGGGAACTGTAGTGGTGTTTGATAATTTTAGGATTGTTTCCTATTTTTCCACAAGAATTTTTTTTTAAAAAAATTGTCATGTGCTTTAATGTTCATACATTCATGTGTTTGATATCATATGCTCCTGAGTCTTCTAATCTTGTTTATTAGTGTTTCAGTGTAAGACCAGGATAATTCTTTCAGTTCAACATGGATTTCTACTCTCAACAATTTGGAGACTTCAATGAATATCACAATTCAGAAATTGGGCGAGTGAAACACATATGCACTAATTGTGGTAGTCCATCTCATCCAGCTGCTATATGCCACCTCATCCAAAAAATTGCTAGATTTCCTCAAGAACCCCTGCATTCCCAACATCAATATCAAGATTCCTATGATCTAGCTCCTAGCACCTATAATTATGACTGGGGCAAGTACCCGACTCAGTACTTTCAACCCCAACAGATTCCAAAGCAGCATGGATATTTCCAACCTCAACAGTCAGATAGGTATAACTCATTTTCTAATTCCTACAATTCTAATTGGGGGGATCAGTCAGATTTCAGGTATGAGGATACACAAAATCAATTCACTGAGCAATATCCAGCATATTAGAACCTACAGACATTCCAGGATGATCCTATGCCTTCCTGGTCACATCCGGTTCATCAACAAAAATCGGAGTTTCCACTCACTTTGGAGCCCTTTTTCACTCAATTCAGCAACAAAATGAGAGGAGTTTTTAGCAGCTTAGCGCTCAGCTTCAGCAACAAAATGAGAGGGATTTTCAGCAATTTAGCGCTCAATTTCAGCAGCATCAGGGAGACTTTAGACAGAATCAGAGTAGGACTGATGCTTCCATTCAGAACATAGAGCGACAAATTGGACAGATATCATCCACCATTAGTCAGATGCAGACTGCAAGGACCAAGATCGATGTTCAGGCAAGGGACTGTCACCCCGGAGAGGATCATTCTATTATGAGCAGGGATACTTTAGATGAGTTAGTTGATGTAGATTTATCTGCTGATAGAGGAGGATGTTTTAGCTCAGATGAGGCTGAGGATGCATTATCAGTAGAGGCAGCTATTTGAAGATTATATCAGATTCACTCTCAGCTGGAGAGGATTTTATAGGTGTAGGGGATTGCACTGAGCCCCAGGGATCACCTACATTGATTGACATATCAAAGATTCAGAGGATAGGCATGGAAGTGTAGGACTTGCATAGTGGGAGCAAGGACCCAAGAATCACCTCTTTTAGTTGTATGTCCACCAGAACTGAGTTTGAAGAGGAGCCTTTACCTGACCAGAATGAAGCTATAGTTACATCCACTCTTGTAGAACTTTCAGGTATTTTTCAGCAAGACAAGGTAAGTGCATCTCCTAATTTTTTAGAAAAAGTCATAGAGGTACCTAAGGTTCATTTTATTGGATGTGATGCATTCTTGATACATTCTATTTAGAAACTGATTGTATTTCATCTTTTTCTTACCCTGCACGCGTGCGGGAGGTATTTCATGGTTTTGCAGGGTGCCATAGACTTCTTGAGTGGGTGCTCCAGCTAAATAGCCTCCAACCTCCAGGAAGGACTTTCACAGAGCATATAGTAGGAGGATTTGATCTTACTTTGACTCGTAGCACTTCACCTCTAAAGTGGATTTTGTACCTTAGTCGTCTCCGGCCACCGGAACATACTTATGTAAAGTTGAAGTGTGGGGGAGCAGTGCACTATGACATTGATCACGTGTGGAATGCTCTCTCGACTACCCAAACCCTACCACTACCTGGATGGATGCTACTCCTTAACCGACTCCAATCGCTAGGAATAAAGGGGAGTTTGTTCCTTTTCTTTTCTTTTCTTATTTTTCTTTATGTTTATACTTGCATGTTTGTTTGCTTTTATACTTTGCATTCATGCTTTGCTTCCTCATTCTGCATTTTGTTTGGTCTTGAATAAACCTTGCTTGATTTCCAGTTGTATCTCCCTACATGTCCCCTTATTATGCTTTGAGAATCATAAAAGATAGTTAAGTCTGAGTATTGAGTTTTGGTTTCCTCGGTATGCTTGGGGACATTAATTGCATTTAGTCATTTGTTGTGGTGATGGACTCTATCTTGTTAGATTAAGCATGATATTTTATTGTTCACCTAGTGAGGATATTGTCATGCTTATCCTTAATCCTCCTATGTGTGATAGCATTTGTGATACTTGACACTCTAGAACTTGCTTTGATTCTTTTTGAAATTACAATAGCATAAGCTTACATGAATATGATGCAGGCAAACTTTCTTGTTGATCTCTTAGTTTTTCCTCTACTTTGCTATTGTTACTAGTGAGCATTTCACCTATTGCTTTCATATTTCATTGTCTTTCTTTTGTCAGATTTTCTCATTGTCATTATATTCTTACTGTCATACCTTTATTAGCTTATTCTTCCTCTTGAGCATGCAATGAGAGCATAGGGTGATTGCATGATGAGTTACATTTTTATTGGTCTATTATTAGCCTCTATTATTGTGAGTTTTAGATGTTATCCATGCTTTGTTACATTGTCTGAAGCAAGTTTTAAGTGTGGGGGAAGACAAGTGTGTATGGACAAATGCTTGTTGAAAAAAAAAATCTCTCTATGTACTCAAAGTAAAAAAAAAAGAAAAAAAAAAAGATGAGAAATGAAAAAAAAAAAACAAAAAAAAAGAAAAGAATGAAAAATTAAAGAGAGTGAAAAAAATTCTCAAGCATTTGGGATTTTGTTAGTAAGGAACAAGAAGGAATATTTTCATAAAAAAATTGATGTATACTCATTCGATATTATTATTGAGAGAAACATAAGAGTTAAGTTGTTAATACATACATGCATTTTTTGAGATGTTGTAAGTGGTTGTTGTGTATTGCATTGAGAATGTGCAAGGAGAATTTTGAGTGTTGGATGTTTGGGTGAGTTTTTTTATTTTGGCATATTATTTGATTGTATACGTCATGTTGATTACCCCAACGCTCTCATATTCTCTGTGATCTTCTTTGTTATCTGCCCTTCTTGTTCTCTCGTTAGCACGTGGTTTCATCATTAGTCATTGAAAAGTCCTCTTGATTCATGTACTTATGTTATAGTAGTGGAGAAGTAGAAAATAAGCAAGCATATGGTAGTGCAATGTCATGCGTGCTTTGAGAGAACTCCACTTTCGTATTTGTTATTTTTGTGAGCATCAGTGCATATATCTATCTTGTGAGGTTTTTGTCATGCTTAGTTTATTCAAGTTGATTGAAATTACCATGCCTTTTGACTTATGTGAGAATTGGAATCATAAATACGTCGATTCTTGAGACTTGATGATCCTAAGTAACCTTCTTTTATTATTTTTAAAGTATCGATAGGGGATGTAATGTTTGGGAGATATTTTGTTTTCTTTTAGTTTTGTTTGCTTGCTCGAGACGTGTAAGAATTAAGTGTGGGGGTGTGATAACTAGCATTTTATGTCATTATATTTGCTCATTTACTTAGCATTTTTATCCTCTCGTACGTTTAAATCATGTTTATATCATATTTTACGATTAGGATCTATTTTTGGAGCTCATTATAATTTCCTCTAAATTTTGACATTATTTCATGATTTTTGTAGGGAATTAAAGATGAACCTTGGACCAAGGCTTGGATCAAAGTAATTGGACCCAATGCTAGTGTTGAGGAGCTTGGTTCAATTTAAGCATGATCTAACTTGAAGGCTTGGTTCAATTCAAATGAAGATGATTTATTTCATCCAACCCAATTTGGACCCAAGAAGAGGAAAGCTCTAACCCATCCAAAAGCCCATCAACATCATCCAATCCTTAAGCCCAATTACAACCCTTATTGGATTCGGATCTACATTTCTTACTCCTACCCTCAACCCAAAATCCAAAAACCATTAAGAAACCTAAACTCATCTATCCCTCTCGGCGGACAACCCGGGAGGCGGACTGATCCATCCCGACGCCATCACCTACTCGACTGCATCTCCTCCTCCTTCCCTCCATCGACCGACGGTTGCCTCTCCACCATTATCACCACCGCCAGCCATCTCCTCACCCTCTTCTCCACTTTCAGGATGCCATCGCACAAGGGGCCGAACGCAAGCTAGGGCCGGGCCGAACACAAGGGAAAAAAAAGCTCCTCTCCAACCCTAGACGCCCACTTCTCCCCTTCACTTCTTCTTCTCCTTCACCACCTCCGGTCGGCAGCAGCTCCTTCATCCGAACTTCAATCAGCCCGCTTCCGAAGATCCATCCGAGCTTGTTCCACTTCCGGCAGCCCCTTCATCATCCGACAATCCACAACTCCGTCCATCCAGCGATTACTCCATGCCTTCATCAGATTTGCTGTTGGTTTGATGTAGTTGGATGTTTTTGTTGATTGTTGAAGGCTGTTAACCAAATTCTGTCTCCTATGTTTATGTTGCTTGCATTTGACTCATTTTGATTCATGCTTGTTACTTGTTCGATGAAAATTCCCAATCAGTTGCCTTACTTTAGTTTTGTAATTTCTCAGCTTAGATTCTTGCTACGTTTTATTAATTGAATGTTTCAAGTTTCTCTTATGTTTACGTATGCAATTAAGTTAGATTAGGTTAAGTTTCATTAATGCTCTATTTCCTTAATTGCTTCCTTTATGTTGCCTTTCGTTTCCTTGTCAAGTGTAGTTAGGTTAAATTTGATTTCCTTACTTGCATTGTCTTTCATTAATTAGGATTACATTTCATACTTGCTTTGCTATTTCATTTTGTAGTCATAGCTTTCAAATCCAAATCCCAGTTTAATATCCAAAATCCAAAAGTAATAACTTGGAATCCTAGGATTATTAATCTATCATTACATTCCTTAAGAGAGACGACTCGAGTTACTCTATACTACATTAGTTTAGAGGAGTTCGACACTTTAATTATATTTGATACTCGTGGTACGCCACACGGGAGTCATCAGCTGGGTGCCGAAGCTCTGGTACCGAAGGGAGTGCAGCCTGATCGAGGAGTCGTCAGATCGTGAGCCTCCTCGATCAGCTCCCGAGCTAGAGATATGCTCGGGGAGATGGTCACTCGGCGGCGCTTTCTTGTCAGTTCCTCTGAGGCTGGTTGTTCCGCCTCTACATCCGCCGGTGCCTCCATCTCTAAGTCTACAACTTGGGGCTCTGCTTCAGAATCCCCAGCCAGTGTTTCCTCTCCCGAATCACCCCCAGCGTTCTCTAGTTGCTCGGGGGCCGCAACATTCCTCACTGGGGGCACTTCCCAATTCGCCAACTCCTCCGTCGCTCGGGCGTTCAACTCTGCTTCATCCAGGCCGAGCTCGTCAGCAAGGATGGCGCTCCACATGGTTTCAGCTGCAACACAGAGAGAGCAATAGTTAGAGCTAAAAGGTTCAAAGGAAAAATAATAACTTACCAAAGGTGCCGAGTAGAGCGGAAGGGGTATGGCTCAGCTGAAAGATGTACAAAACGCCCTCGCTCAGCAAGTGACCAGCATGGAAATGAAGCCCTCCGATCTTGGAGAAGGCTAGCTGAAAGGCCGACTTTGAGCGATAGCTCTTAGGTATGTAAGGTTGATTGGGTAGGTCTTCTACCCACTCGGTCGGCCAGTTTGCGGGAGGTGCACTACTCATATAAAAAAATGGGTCTTCCAACCCTTATTCGAAGAGGGAACTTTATCTAAAAAAGCCGACTTGGCTCGGGCCTGGAAAAAGAAGTTGTCCGATTCTTGCTTTTTAGGATAATAGAAGAAATGGAAGACCCTGGGGTCGAGAGGAATACGGTAGGTGGAGAAGACAACTACGATATCGCATAGGATTCGGATGGAGTTCGGGGCTAGCTGAGAGAGAGGTATTTGAAAACACCTACAAACTTCTCTGATAAATGAAGGGATGAAGGGGGGAATCTCAGCCAGGCCAGGAAGTGATCCTTGAAAATAGTAAAGTATCCTAAGGGGGGTTGATGGGGTCGATCGCGGCGATTGAAAGGGCCAAGAGGTGGTCTTCCGGAATTTGGAAGTCTGACCGGATGGTTTCTAAGTGACCGAGGGTCATGGTTGAGATGGTGGTAGTGTACCACACGTCGGCTATAGAGGCTGACTCGGCCATTAGGTCGCTGTCGGGGTCGGAATCTGTAACTATGAGATCAAGGAGTAAAAGAATAACTAGGGCTCGGACAACCGGGGATGAAGAAATGCAGATGGTCGGGTTCACCGGAAAACACAGAGAGCTAGGACGCACGGTGGTCGGGCGGCGGAGATCGGACAGGAGGAGAAGGAAAAACGAAAAGCAAACCGGAAGGGGAGAATAATAGCAACCCACCAATTTATACTACAGTGAAACCCAGGAGGACCATTGGATGTGCAAGGTGAAAAAGGCGGGATGGAATCCCGACCGTCGATTTTCTGCTCATTACCGATGCTTCGAGACCACTTACCCTGTCGCCGCACGAGTCTGACAGGTGACGCCTCGTTACCAGGGAGCTCCAGTCAGGGGCATGACGCGTGGCAGTGGCGTTAAATGTTGATATGACTGCAGATTTGGCCCATCATGATTAAGATTCGGGAGCTATGACGTGCTCAGGAACCAAGACGACCAGAAGGTCAGGCCGAGCAGATAGTTTAGTCAGTCGGACTCATCGCTCCTTCGACTAGACTTGAAGGGGAGGCTTGTGATCCGGTCGGGAAGTTAAGACGACCTAACCGGATATTGATCCCGGTCGGTAAGAAGCCCGGTCGGAAGGAAGCCTGGTTGGGCAAATACAGTCAAGCGCGTTAGGTTTCCCCCTAGCCTGATGAATCATAGTTTGAAGTCATACGAATGTGGTTCAATTAGTGACAACCGGCCTGTCGGATGGGTCCGGTCAGCAGAGTTCGGCCAAGAGTATTCAGTCGAGTCAATAGAAAACGCGGCTCTCTTTTGGAAAGGGTGTAGATGAGCTCCGGGCGGACGATCCCGACCGGACATGCCCGACCGGACAAATCGAACACCGAGTCAAATAAAATCGCTTACCCTTTGCTTCGGACGACTCTCGATTTAGGTTCGGCTATCTGGTTAAATCTACCCGATCAGCCGTCAGACTCGGTCGGTCAGACCCACCCGGTCGGCAGATAGAACCGTTACATACCAGGAATTGTCGGACCTCCTTGGGCGATGGGTCCATTCCAAAGACATGGATAGCCGAGAAGTCTAACTTATCTGACCGACCGTCTTCACTCGGTCGGCCAGACTTTGATAGGCTCATAGCTGCCCAATAGGACAAGCCTGAGTGATCGAGTGACCACACTGCCCAGATTGGTTAACTATTATCAGGCTCCCAACAACAATGAAATCTCCCAAATCTTTCCATTATAAGGAAAAGACACCTGTCATAATCATGACTTGTCAGAGCATCAAACATTAATGAGGATAGAAGTAACATCTTGGATAGACCTATAGGCGGCTGTGACAGACCCACAGAGTGACTAAAGCTGCCAAGAAATCAGTCTGTCAGCTGGTCAGTTTTTAATGAGACAAAACAACCTTGACAAGACATGGAGTCTTCTCCTCCCCTATATAAAACCCCTTGGTGCTTCAAAGAAGAGATTCCTGCTGCTGCCATTTTCTTCTCTACCTCTTATGTTCTCGTTTTGGTCCGACTCCGACTCACACGCTGCCGCAACTTAAGTTGTCTTGACCCGACCAAGTCATCTGAGCGAGAGCCCTCTCTACTTGTCAATAGGATCAATTTCTAAAATAGTGACGCGCGGAATAAGTTATTGTTGCTAAAATAGTGATGAAAATAAACCATCGCTAAAATAACAGACAAATTAATTCAGTTGCTATATATTTAGGGATGTAGATTTATTTCTATCAATAAATAGGGATGGAAATTAATTCAGTCAATATGTTAACGACGGAGATTTATTTTCGTCTGAGTATTTATTAATAGATTTTGAAGTTAATTTTTAATAGGTATAAAATATTAATTGAATATATAATGAAGAATTATTGTGCTAGTATAAAATATTAATTTATTTGTATCTATCTTACCGTGGATTGATAAAGGATTATTGAGCATGGGTCTAGTCATCGTCCAACGCATCAGCGTCCAGAGCGGAAGCACAAAAGTCCGCTGCAGTTGACTGTTTCTTCTCCTGGCCAATGCTCGCTAACTTTTCCGCCTTCTGTGCTGTGCACTGAACTCCGCGCTAGATCTTATTTGCCGGTGCAGGTTCACGCCTTCTACTACAGAGTGCGAACCGGTCGGCCTCGTCTCACCTAACACGGACACCTACCATGCGTTGCCACCAAGCACTAAATATGATATTTTATTATATAAATTGGACGTTTTTTTGGTTTCAATTGCACTGCTACTTTGATGGATATCAATAGATCAATTTAATCATCCAACTGTTTTGATCTGCATCGTCCTCACAAAATAATAATAATAATAATAATAATAAAATTCTAAGTAAACTACTGTTTTATTTCATGGCTGAATATTAAATATCTTTTTTCGAAGTTACTTGCGAGTTGCGAAGGGCCACCGTTCTCTATCTATGAGAGATACATGGCATAGCTCGTCATCCACCCATATTCCCATATTTCTTTTTTTATTAGTTTTTAATATTTCATATAATTATTGATATTCAAATATTAATTTCTTTGATATTAAAATAATTAACTGTATTCATCACATTATAAACTATTGATTAAATTATTAAAATAATTAATTACATTCATCATATTATGAACTATTGATTAAATTACAATATCATTATAGTTGATGATTATCCAACAACAATCGTACCAGATGATGAACCACCAGAAGACCTAAAGTGGTTCATACAAATAAAGTTTTTTGTGATAGTACAGTTATAGTAATTTGTCAGAAAATCATTTTTACATATATGTACTTTTACGATATCCTCATCGCAGAATGATCTATTATATTTGCAATGATTATACGGATACTGTAACTCGACATCATTCATACATTCTGGATGATTCTTAGTAAAGTTCATCAATTATTCACCTTCAAAAATAAAATCATCTCTCATAAATTTATTTTTTAATTGATTGTACATATATTGTTACTTATTGAGAATATAATTTGATACCATTTTTACAAAGTATATGGGTTACTAAAACTATTAAATTGAGAATTAAAATATAATTTATTTTCTCACATAATAAATTTGTAGTATGTATTAACCTAAATCATAAGAAACTTAGATTTCAGATGAGACAAATAATATATATTATCATTCATTCTGTATTCAAGAAACCTATAAATCACATCTATAATTTTAAACTATACTATCGTTCATGCTCCAACTAAAGATAATGAGCTATAAAATTAACATAGATGTAAATATACCAACACTAAAATAACAAAATGACTATATCATATTGTAGATCAAAATACTAACTTAACCTACATCTAAATTCAACCATGTAAAATAACATATAGGTACTATTTAATAAATTATATTAGAAGATGAGTAGTACAAGATGAGAGAGGAGCAACAAATGCATTATATTATAAAATAAAAAAATCAACTAAATTTAATCACAAACAATCACAACAAAGGAGTGGCTGAACTTGTGGTAGCTTGAGCTTGTAGACGCGAGTTGGCGGTAGGCCGAGCTCGTAGCTGCGAGTTGGTGACCGGTCAAGTTCACCACAGGACCAAGCTCGCGGTCACCCAAGCTGTCGCTCGCCATCTCGTGGCTAAGAGGTGGCGTTCGCGAGTTAGCGGCCAACCCAGCTTGGTCGGCCGCGAACTCACGGTCGTCCTAGGAGGGAGTGACAGTGAGAGAGGAGAGTATTGGAGAAGTCGCTAGAGAGAGGATGAACGTCGGAGCCGAAATCGGAAAGAACCACGCACGTAAGAAAAATTAGGATTGTGCCCTAATTTTTCAACTTAGACTTACCGACGGAAATGTAATTATCAGTATACACCGATGGAATTCTGATTCCATCGGTGAACCTTCAACAAGGTTTGTCTATGGAAATATACCGATGGGAGCTTGACGTTGTTTACGGCAATCCCATTTCTATCGGAGAACCCCAACGGAATCACAATTTCGTCGGCACTCACAATGTTTTTTATTTGAAATAAACAAGGAAGCAAAACTATTACAGCATATGTTTAATTTATATGTAGCACCTTAATTACATGATACAAATTTAAGACAGCCAGCTAAAATTAATCAATCATAGAATTAATTTTCTAGATTTAAAACTATATTATTGTTTGTAGTTTCATTCATCTAATATTAATTCCATAGCATGCACGATCTGAATACAGTGTCAACGGAATAGAAGCAGCGTGGGCTTCGCAGAACCAGAGTACTCTTCATCGAGCTGCTGAGTCTCACTGATCAATGGTTCAGATCCTGGTCTCTTCTGATCACTACAAGCCATGCCGATGGTCAGGTCAAGGTTGAGATCAGGCACGCCATAATTACTGGACTGACGAGTTTTCTCAGAATTCTTCGCCGCCACATCGGCCGTGCTACACTCCGTGTCGTCGCCGTCGTTTGAGCCGTTCAGCCACGTCCGGCGGTGCACCAGCCCCGGCGACGTCACGCGGTGGAATTTAGGGTCGATGCCCACCCCTCTCAGCTTCTTCCTTAGATGCGAGTTCCAGTAGTTCTTCACCTCGTTGTCCGTCCTCCCCGGCAACCTCCCAGCTATCAACGACCACCTAATTATCAATATTAAACATGCATTAGGGGATTTCAAATTAACCCAAGACCTTGGCAACAAAGCTTAATTAAAATCCTTAACAATTACCGGTTTCCAAGTAATGCATGGAGCTTGATGATGAGGTCTTCTTCGTCCTCCTGGAAGTTCCCCCGCTTGACGTCGGGCCGAAGGTAGTTGATCCACCGAAGTCTGCAACTCTTGCCGCATCGAAGTAGTCCTGAATGATCATAATCAATTACAAAGTTAACTTGTATATATTATTCATGGGAATTTGTTCATTCAACTTCGTGATTAAGTACATCACAATCGACTAACAACCGATCGATAAACCTGCGGCTTTGGGGAGTGAACGCCAGGAGACTTCGCCATGGACGGCGATGTAGTTGATGAGCTTCTCGTCCTCCTCCTTGGACCAGGCTCCCCTGTTGGTTTCTTGCTTATCGCAACAAGGATTCCTCATCTCATGTATATGGCGTAATGAAGAACAAGAGAGAGTGCACACATGATCAGATTGGGATAAAGTGGGGGAAGTTGATTATTTATATGCCAATGAGAGGATTGGATTGAGAAGGGGTGTTGCAGCTCGAGGCGTTGACTGAAGACTGGTGGTTTTGCATGCGAGCGAGGAGGTTTGGCTTGTTAGTTGCAACTGGGAGAAATTAAAGGTGTTTCAAACTAAATATATATGTGATAAATTTAATAGATGAGATTAAAAAAAAATGATTAACGAGGTTTTTTTTAATCTCGGGTGATTAATTCGATCTCATGGAAAATTTTCATCGACTGCTAGGATAAATTAAGAAGCGTTCACAGTGGACGAGCTAGAAGTAACGGATGAGATTAGGACTCCGCAGGGGAAGAGCATGCATGGCTGACTGATAGATTTCCATACGTGTTTCAAGCAGATGGTCGTCGACAATCACAGCGTGCATTCGAATGCCGCAATTAATACGTTCTGATCTGATCCACTGCTTTACGTACACTGGGATATATCAAGAGGAGAAGTTTAATTCTGGTTGGAGAAATTTAATTAGTAAAAAGGAAATTTAATCTTAACAAACAATTAAAATTATTAGCTTCAAAATTGGAGCACGCAACGCGACCGTGATTTAAAAAATCACAATCCGAATCGTAGGATGAAACGATCCAACGGATGCTAACATCCAGAAGTATCAAAATCATTCAGCATTTGAAATCTTTTGGTTTGTTTGTTTTTTTAGTCAGAATACCATGGGTAGGATCCGTATGATCCTACGTTACAATAATTACACGTTGAAAGAGAATAATTTTTTTGAATCTGATTAATTCAGGATATCTATAATTTATCAAATCAAAATACCTTTAAAAATTAATATTTATTATAACCCATAATAATTCAATTTTAAATCCAAAAAATATCATTCAAAACTTTTTCGGAGGCTTGTACTTTGTATTTGAGGATATTTTTGTCTTTTAGGAGTTAGGGTTTCATCTTTTACTGAGTTAGACTTTTAAGACTATTTACAATATTTAGTTGATGTTCAAACTAAAAACCCTGAATTAATGACGGGTATTTTCGTCACTATTTCATTGTTATTTGGCTTTAGCAATGGAATTACGATGGACATATAGAAGTCCCAATCGATTGAGTCATAGATGATTTTGCTGATGGAAATTAAATTTTATAGCTAAATATACTGATGGAATTTAATTTCCGTCGCTATATGTGGCTACGGAATTCTAGTTTTCGTAATTACTAACAAAAGCTATGATTATGTTGGTAGATAGAAAATAAAAACTTATTCCCTAACATAAATTACCAATAGATTTTTTAGGTTCCATCAGTAATTTACCAACGAAATTATAGGTTCCATTGGTAATCTACCGATGGAATTTCATATTCCATCGGTGTATAATTCCGTTGGTAATAATTGATGAAACCTGTAATTCTGTTGGTAAATTGTAAAATTTTTTTTTAACAAATCTAGCTTTAAATTTGCAATTCCCCTATTTACATATTTCATTCCAATACATTGTACATTCACAAATGATTAGTGCGTGGATATTGTCACTTTGAAGTCTGGGAGTCAAAACCTAGCAAAATCAATATGCTCACCCTTACCACGTGCTAGCCACAACATCCAGGCTAGTAGTATACCTACTCCGTGTTGACCCTGGACGGGTTAACGGGGATACTAGGGCCGAGCGAATCGTCTTTTGCCATAAATGATGTTATATTTCATTACACAATTATTTACAATCCATACACAAAAGACTAATTCATTAAACAATACATTCACAACTCATTACAATCAACACACAAATAATCAAATATACTATCCAAATCCATACAACTAACACAATAACCTATCCAATAACGATACATATAAATCATGTCCATAATTTACTACTAAGACATCTAAATAGAATCCTATAAAATAGTAACTAACACAATAAACTATCTAATAATGATACATACAAACCATATCTATAATCTACTACAAAAACATCCAAAAAGAATCCTATAAAATAATACTATCAAATCTTGTAGAAAGAAAAATAGGATAGATTAGTATCAGAAAAGTACCTAAATAATATATTAGATATCTAATGGTGATGATATATAGATTGATGAATTGTCCTTAGAAAATGTAATACAATTAGCATATTATAACATCAAAATCGACTAAATATATTTTGCATGTTTTATAAGTGATAAAAAACTATGTTGTACTTGAACATATCTCATAAAGATGTGATTGGGTAAATTAAGTAATGACTGTTCACATCTCGACCAAGGCAACATTATTTCTCGCATCCCTTTCTGTCATCCATGCCTCAACTATCATTAATCAAATCTTCAGATCTTGATTTTCTGCTCTAAGTGACTCCATCTCAGTAAAAGAACTAAGACGACTCTTAGGTATCCTTAAACGACTAAATGCCGCTTTTGGCCTGTGAGCTAAGGTCATAGAGGGTGAAATTCTTTGTTTTTCTACCGACAACATCATAATAAATATCATTTATCACGTTGGTAGATAGACTCTGTGTCTCCTCTCCCTCTACTGGTGGTGCAGATGCCTAGGCCACTACAAAAAATTCCAACCTTATGGAATTTACCGACGGAATTCCGTCGGTACAAAGCATTACCGACGGAAAAAATTTTGAGGGAAAATTATTCGTCGGGGCCAATATTTCTGACGGAATTATGGGTCCGTCGGCAATAGGAAGTACCGACGGAATTTTTCGTCGGTCAATACCGATGGAAATACAATCCCGTCGGAAAATACAAAGCGGGGTGAATGAAGATTAACGACGGAAACACTGTTTCCGTCGGAGATTCCCGACGGAAACAGTGTTTCAGTCGGAGATTCCCGACGGAAACACTGTTTCGGTGGGAGATTACTGACGGAAACAGTGTTTCCGTCGGGAATCTCCGACGGAAACACTGCTTTCCGTCGAACACTGTTTCCGTCGGGAATCTCCGACGGAATGCAGTGTTTCCGTCGGGATTCTCCGACGGAAACACTCCGACGGAAACACTGTTTTCTTCGGGAATCTCCGACGGATTCCCGACGGAAACTGAGATTTCGTCGGCGATTTATCGTAAGCCCAGTTCGATATATTTCCGACGGATCCTTATTCCCGTCGGTATTCCGTCGGAACGTAATAAAAAAAATTTGATTAATGGTAAAAAAATATTTTGATTGGCATAAATCCATATGACAAAATAACATAATTTACACAATAAATAATCATTGACAAAAAAATAATATATTACAAACGATTAGTTTGAAAATAATTTTTTACAAGTCTCCAAATGCATAGCAATTAAAAAAAGTACAATAATACATGTTTGCATCCAATCCAAAATACTATAAACATTCGATAAACAATATTTTAACATTCATAGCATTGCCATAACCATTGTCTCCATCGCCAATCACAGGAATAGATACAGCTTCAGTGATTTGACGCCCTTGATCAACCATTTCCCCACAGGATAAGACCAACATCCGGCAATCCCAAACGAGCTGAAAAACAGTTAGTTGACGAGTCTCCTGCAAAAGAACCATGAAGCTGAAAAACTGCAGGAACAAAAATTTCATAATGCAAATTATACATACATAAATGATTACACCAAGTTAACCAAACGTTATATAACAAACTGACCTCTGGTTTAAGCCCAAAAGCTGGATTTAACTAGTTCTCCACAAACTGATTGCTAATTTTATGTTCAATAAATTTGGTTGCAAGGAACAACATTTAAAAAGCATATGCAGGTAAGCATGTAACACAACTTCCCTATCAGGATAACTCACAGATGTATATTAACTAAAATTCCATTACTAAATTATGAATCCGGTAGAGCATATTTAGATTCATTAAAGTGACAACACTGGCCTCTAACAATCCAATAGCTTCTGAAATAAAAAACAAACAAAATAGAATGTTTACCTCACTATGACAAGACAAGTTTGAAGCTAAAGTAGTCATTTCTTCACCAAATTTTTGCAGTTTGTTCCATATCTGAGGAATGAGGAACATTGCATATTCAGTATATCAGCAGATCCACAGAATGTTGGCATAAAATGTTGGCATAAAATTAAATAAATAAAAACATTTTGTAAGCATCAACATACCAAAAATCATAGGTAGGAAAAATTAACAAGGTTAAATTACTTCTCATCTTCTTAAAAAGGCACAATATTAGAGTGTAAATCATGAATAAATAAATTTAACATAATTGAAATAAAACACGTGACATAATTTAACATATACCTCAAAAAAATCTACTTTTCCATGTCTGTTGGATCTTGAGTCTCCTGTGACTCAAAACCGTGTTGCGATGGTTGTGTTGGAGGCACATTAGCTAGGACCGCGTTCATATGGTCCACCAAAGCTTTATGCCTCCGTTCGTCCGCCGCTCTCTTCCGCTCCTGTTCGGCTATCCAATTATTCATCTTCTGATCCATGCATGGAGGCAATTTGAGAGCGCAGTTCATCATTTTCCTGAAGTAAAGACTGCATCTATGAAGAAGCGGATGAAGAGGCACGACCCCTGGGCATCCTCAGACGATCGAAGACAACTTTGGCCTGTGAGCCAAGCCCGTAGAGGGTGGAGTTTTTTGTCCGTCCACCGACAACATCATAGTATATCTCATTTAATTGGTCGGTGGACAATGACTGTGGCTCCCCACCTTCTATCGAGGGCTGAGATGCCTCGACCACTCTATTTGTAATTTGATCCTGTAAAAAACAAAAAAATCGAATCAATATTGAAATTAAATTATCAGATTAATAAAGATAGAAACAATTAAATATATAATAAAAATAAGAATTGTACGTGTATCGTCTGTGATCGAGAATCGACAAAAGACCCATCTTTCTTCTTATGGGTCTTCAAAAATATCTCCAAACAAGTGGGCTGGCGAGCAAGATCTCGTTCCTATTTATAAACATTTATTAGAACCAAATTATACGAGTCTGGTAATTGATAAATATAAAATTTACTTGCATAACTTTGAATTTACTTACTAAGTCCTTGGTATGCTCAACAATAGACTTCGATCCAGATGAATGCCGGGCTGTTCCGGTGCTCGGGCCACCTGGCTCTGTATTTCTGTTGGCTCGAGCCTTTTCAACATTTTCCTTCCATCTTTCTTCAGCCCAGGTGGCCGTCCATACACCCCAAGTCTCGGCATCAACATATGCCGGTCGCGTCGCCTTTTTTCTCAAATAATACATGTGGTCACGGTACAATTTGGCACAATAAGAATTCCAAGTATTTTTAAATTCTGCCTCGTGACCGTCCTCCCATGTATATTTTTTCTGCAATACAATTTATTCAAATGAGTTTATTCAATATTAGAATAGTATGTATTAGAATAGTAAATATATTAAATATACTTACGACAAATTCATTGTAATAAAAAGTTTTCGTCTCCTCGTCTACATGTCTCCATGTAATGCCAGCAGCGCAGGCTCTTTCTTTAAATTTTCCAGTAATATAACTGGATACTCGGTGGCCTTCAGGATAAAACCTGCATATAAATTATATTAAATTTTGAAAATTTATAATAACTAAACTTAAATTAATAATAATCATAATTACTTACGATTCTCCAACGATTTTCAGAGTCTTGTAGCCACGGAGTACAACTGGCTGCTGACCTGGCTGCTGCTCTTCCTGCTGCTGTGCCATAATACTATCTGCACAAAAAAACTAGGAGGAAAAATTCTTTCCAGTTTACATAGTATGAGAGGAATGTCTGTTTTTAGACGAACCATATCATCCACCATAATATACCTTGATGTCAGATCTTTAAAAAATAAACTCAATTCTGTGAGCGCTTCCCAAACATTTTGAGGAAGTAAGTCACGAAACTTTCCCACTGCAAGGTAATGAAAATGCATCAGAATCCATCATGCAATGTGGGCATGCTAATTTTCCCGATGTACTCCATCCTGACAACATCGAATATGCTGAAAAATCACTAATTGTCCATAATAATGCAGCATGTAATGTAAAATTCGTTTTAGTTGCAACATCATAAGTCAAGGACCCTACATTCCATAAATCACTCAACTCAGCAATCAAAGGTTGGAGGAAAATATCTATCTTCTCTTTAGGATTGCTTGGACCAGGAATCAGTATAGTAAGGAACATAAATTCATCTTTCATGCACATCCATGGCGGTAAATTATACGGTGTTATTATAACTGGCCAAGAAGAATATTGTTGTCCTGATTGACCAAATGGTTGAAATCCATCTGCAGAAAGTCCCAATCGCACATTACGTGGTTCCATATTAAATGAAGGAAACACACTATCAAGATGTTTCCATGTAGGGGAATCACAGGGATGACACATTAGACCTCCATCGTGTACATGCTCATGATGCCATATCATGTGACTAGCTGTAGCAGTAGATGCATATAAACGTTGAAGTCTTGTAGTCAATGGAAAGTAATACATCACTTTCCAAGCAATCTTTTTCTTTTTCTTCCCGGGTATGCGAGTAAGAGGCTTATAACGAGGATGCCCACATATTTTACATTCACTCAGTTCATTGTCTTCATTCCAAAATATCATGCAGTTATTGATACAACAATCAATCTTCTCAACTGGCAAACCTAAACCATTGACCAATTTTTTGGTATTATAAAAGCTATCGGTCATTATGTTATCAGCAGGAAGCAACTCAGACATCAATTGACATATGTCATCGTAGCATCTTTCTGAAAAATGATGTTCTGCTTTCAAATTTAATAATCTTGCAGTAGCTGAAAGTTGCGAATGACCAGAAGGAATGCCTTCCCACAGTTCTCTTTCACTGGCATTTAACATTTCAGATAATTGTTGATATTCTTGTGTTGGTATATCATCTACATGAGAAAATTGAACAACATTGATTGCATCCTCAACCATTGTTTGCATTCCAATATTAGTTGTTGTATCAGGTGCAACAACATTTATATCAGATGTTGAACCAGCAGAAGGTCCAATTGGTTCGTACACATAAGGTTCTCCGTGACAGTACCAATTATAATAATTTGGCACAAATCCATTTCTACATATATGAACTCTTACAGTGTCCTCATCACGAAAGCTCTGTTTCTGCATTTTTTGTGATTACGGACATCGTAATTCAGAACCATTCAAACATTCAGGATGACTTTTAGCAAAGTTCATAAAAGTTTCCAGTTCAGAAACAAAATCATCTCTGATAAATCCCTTATCTAATCGGTTGTACATCCAAG
>JAGFNQ010000416.1:50326-115012 GCA_024364735.1 Boesenbergia rotunda | reverse complement strand
GTCCTCCTCCTTGGACCAGGCTCCCCTGTTGGTTTCTTGCTTATCGCAACAAGGATTCCTCATCTCATGTATATGGCGTAATGAAGAACAAGAGAGAGTGCACACATGATCAGATTGGGATAAAGTGGGGGAAGTTGATTATTTATATGCCAATGAGAGGATTGGATTGAGAAGGGGTGTTGCAGCTCGAGGCGTTGACTGAAGACTGGTGGTTTTGCATGCGAGCGAGGAGGTTTGGCTTGTTAGTTGCAACTGGGAGAAATTAAAGGTGTTTCAAACTAAATATATATGTGATAAATTTAATAGATGAGATTAAAAAAAAATGATTAACGAGGTTTTTTTTAATCTCGAGCGATCGGTTCGATCTCATAAAAATTTTCTATCGACCATCAGGATAAATTGAAAAGCGTTCGTAGTGAACGATCTAGAAGTAATGGATGAGATTAAGACTTAAGGAGGGAAAGAGCATGCATGGCTGACTGATAGATTTCCATACGTGTTTCAAGCAGATGGTCGTCGACAATCACAGCGTGCCTTCGAATGCCGCAATTAATACGTTCTGATCTGATCCACTGCTTTACGTACACTGGGATATATCAAGAGGAGAAGTTTAATTCTGGTTGGAGAAATTTAATTAGTAAAAAGGAAATTTAATCTTAACAAACAATTAAAATTATTAGCTTCAAAATTGGAGCACGCAACGCGACCGTGATTTAAAAAATCACAATCCGAATCGTAGGATGAAACGATCCTACGGATGCTAACATCCAGAAGTATCAAAATCATTCAGCATTTGAAATCTTTTGGTTTGTTTGTTTTTTTAGTCAGAATACAATGGGTAGGATCCGTATGATCCTACGTTACAATAATTACACGTTAAAAGAGAATAATTTTTTGAATCTCATTAATTCAGGATATTTATAATATATCAAATCAAAATACGTTTAAAAATCAATATTTATTATAACCCGTAATAATTCAATTTTAAATAAAAAAATATCATTCAAAACTTTCAAAACTTTTTCGGAGGCTTGTACTTTGTATTTGAGGATATTTTTGTCTTTTAGGAGTTAGGGTTTTATCTTTTACTGAGTTAGAATTTTAAAACTATTTACAATATTTATTTAGTTGATCTTCAAACTAAAACCCCCGAATTAATGACGGGTATTTTCATTGCTATTTCATTGTTATTTGGCTTTAGCAATGGAATTACGATGGACATATAGAAGTCGGAATTGATTGAGTTGTAGATGATTTTGCTGATGGAAATTAAACTTTATAGCTAAATATACTGATGAAATTTAATTTCCATCGCTATATGTGGCTACGAAATTCTAGTTTTCGTAATTACTAACAAAAATTATGATTATGTTGGTAGATAGAAAATAAAAACTTATTCCCTAACATAAATTACCAATAGACTTTTTAGGTTCCGTCAGTAATTTACCAACGAAATTATAGGTTCCATTGGTAATCTACCGACGGAATTACATATTCCATCGGTGTATAATTCCGTTGGTAATTATTGACGAAACCTGTAATTCTGCTGGTAAATTGTAAAAAAAAATTAACAAATCTAGCTTTAAATTTGCAATTTCCCTATTTACATATTTCATTCCAATACATTGTACATTCACAAATGATTAGTGCGTGGGTGTTGTCACCTTGAAGTCTGGAAGTCAAAATTTAGCAAAGTCAATGTGCCCTCACCACGTGCTAGCCACAACATCCGGGCTAGTAATCCCCATGATATACCTCCTCCGTGTTGGTCATAGACGGGTTAACAGAGACACTGGGGTCGAGCGAATCGCCTTTTACCACAAATCATGTTATATTTCATTACACAATTATTTACAATCCATACACAAAAGACTAACTCATTAAACTATACATTCACAACTCATTACAATCAATACACAAATAATCAAATATACTATCCAAATCCATACAACTAACACAATAACCTATCCAATAACGATACATCATGTCCATAATTTACTACTAAGACATCTAAATAGAATCCTATAAAATAGTAACTAACACAATAAACTATCTAATAATGGTACATACAAACCATATCTATAATCTACTACAAAAACATCCAAAAAGACTCCTATAAAATAATACTATCAAATCTTGTAGAAAGAAAAATAGGATAGATTAGTATCAGAAAAGTACCTAAATAATATATTAGATATCTAATGGTGATGATATATAGATCGATGAATTGTCCTTAGAAAATGTAATACAATTAGCATATTATAACATCAAAATTGACTAAATATATTTTGCATGTTTTATAAGTGATAAAAAAACTATGTTGTTCTTGAACATATCTCATAAAGATGTGATTGGGTAAATTAAGCAATGACTGCTCACATCTCGACTAAGGCAACATTATTTCTCGCATCCCTTTCTGTCATCCATGCCTCAACTGTTATTAATCAAATCTTCAGAACTTGATTTTCTGCTCTATGTGACTCCATCTCAGTAAAAGAAGAACTAGGATGACTCTTAGGTATCCTTAAACGATCAAATCCCGCTTTTGGCCTGTGAGCTAAGGTCATAGAGAGTGAAGTTCTTTGTTTTTCCACCGACAACATCATAATAAATATCATTTATCACGTTGGTAGATAGACTCTGTGTCTCCTCTCCCTCTACTGGCAGTGTAGATGTCTAGGCCACTCTATTCGTCATTTCCTCATGTGTGAAAAAAAGTATATGATTAATATATGCTACACAACTACTAAAGCTAAGAACGGTTATATGTAATAAAGTTAATATTCTTACGTCTATGGCCTGAGATCGAGGATTGACAAATATGTCATTGCTTTTCTTACGAGTCTTGTTAAATATCTCCCAATAACTAGGATGTCTCTATAGAGTACATTCCTGCATACACAAAAAAGTAACATCAAATTTATACAAATTCAATAATAAATTAAAATTTGCTTATATAACTTTAAATTAGACTCACCAAATCGATGACATGTTCTATAATATACTTGGACCAGGAAGTATGATCAACAGGCTTTGTATTTCTATTTAATCGAGCAGCTACAAAATTTGACCTCCACCTATCTCTAGCTCAGGTGGTAGTCCATGCAGCCTAGTTCTCGTCCGATACAAAAGCTGGCCTTATGTCATTCTTTCTCAAACTATATAGGAGGTCTTTGTACAGTCTTGGACTATAAATTGATGCTTCTGCCCTGCCTCCTAAGTATATTTTTCTACAATTATAAGTTGAAAAATTAGTATACTTAAGGATAAATTTAGGATACAATACTAAACATATTCAATTTACTTACCAAAAATTCTTGATAATAGAAATGCTTTATCTCCTGATCTATATGCTTCTATATAGTACCAAAAGCAAAGACTCACTCTTTAAAATTCTCGAGCATGCACGTTGATACTCGATACCCATCTGGAGTAAAACTGCATGTAAAATGTTAACTTAAGAGAAATATTTTATAAATAAAGTCATATATGAATTCGAATTACTATTAACAAAAATACTTACAACTCCCCAACAATCCTCAGTATTGAATGGCAATGAGGTGTGATTGGTTGCTATGCCATGATAATATAAGTAAAATAATATTACAACACATTATAATAATATTACTAACATGATAATATTTGCACAAAATAAGATGGAAGCATAACTTACTTGATTAACAAAAAAAAGCTAATATTTAATTATCATTACAATCTAAATCATAAACATTAGCAGTTTTTAAGTCCTCATCGCTAGACTCTGTTAGTTCAACAAGCTTCTCAATATTGGCTATCTCTCTATCATCTATTTCCTCGTAAGTGACATTAACATCTACAAGTAATTAGGATGTGAATTAAACTTGTGAATCAACTAAATGTCTCTCCAATTCGTCATTTTGAAATGCATCATGGTTTTGAACTTTGATGGTGTTTGACATTTCTATAGTAAAGCGAGACTTCATTCAACAAACTGTTGATTCTAATGCATGATAAAGAACGAATCTGCGAAATTGTAAAATGGTAAACACTTACAGTGATATTCGCAAATCCTTCATTGTTCTTCGTGCTTGTCGTCGGAAGAACGATCACGGAATCAGAAAGCTCTTCCCCTCTCGAATTCACGAACCAAATCCCTCAAACTCTTTGGATGTTCCCTTCTAGATTTTCTCTTGTCGATTCCTCTTGGACGCACCCCCTCCCCTTTTATAGTAGAGGGTAGGGAAGGGGAGGGGGGAGAAGTGGAGAAGTTTTCCCACTTCCTACATCTCCCACTCATCCAAGTCAAGTCACAGAGACTGAATAAGAATCAGATCACAAAGACCATAACATAACTAGGTTACAAAAACCAGATAGTCACAAAGACCATATAGTCACATAAACTAATAGAACATCCAATTCATACTTTTAGGGAAAATGATTCGTGCGACAGCAAGCATACCGAGCAATCATTGCTAAGAAAGTTGTGACACTTAACTTAGCTGCTCTCTGAGCGATCAATACTAAGAAAGTTGTTACACTTAGTCGCTCTATCACATGAATCAGAGACATCAATTACTTGCTTTTACCCTAGACTAAATTATTTACATCAATATGAACATCTCTAATCCCTCACGATGACAATTAAGTCAAGAACCTGTTCAGTATTACTATTCAATACAATTATTCACAATCACATTTTAAGTACTCAACAAAAAATGTAATTGGCCGACCAGTGAATAAGTGTCAATGATGTCAATCTCTCTTAATCTTCCTATTTAACTCGAATCTATTTATTCTAATCAGTTGTTTTCCTAGTTATGCTCCATAGACCGAATCATCCATAGCCAATAGGATACATGCTAAGGTAGCAGACACTGATTAAAATTTCAAGCAGACAGCTAAATAGTCACATAGGGTAAATCTGAGATTAACTTATAATCTCAAGGGTCTCACATAGTAGAGAAGCAGGGATCCATTCCCTACTATCCTTATTGTCGCTATAGCACATGCGGTATGAATCACATGCTACGATGTTTTTCTCTTTTAACAAAAAGAGTGCATGTTTTTCTCAAAATTAACATCGTACATATTTTAATCTAGACATACCTAATGTTTAATCCTGAATTCAACTTATGAATTTCAATCTGGCTTTCAGCAGATTTAGTAAATAGTGGGTTCATTTACTCCGATCATTATATAAATGATCTCATCTTGATACAAAAATCAAGGCGACTCCAACTTATGAGTATGTCTCTATTTATAGGTACATAAGCTATCCCATAAGTAATAGTCTTACCTCTATTTATACTCAACAAATAGAGATGATTGTCCATGTGAGTGGACTAATCTCAACCTGCTAACATGCTTATCGAGACTTTTATCCAAAATGTAACACCAATATACACTGAATAAATCATGACACTTTTATATATTTGATTGTTATACAATGTGTTACATTTTACGAAGTCCCAAAGACTTCACAAAATCAAGAAATGACTCTTTAGTCAATGACTTAGTAAAAGGATCTGCAAGCATAGCACGGGTAGGAATATACTCAAGAACTACCTTTCTTTTGTCCACAATATCCCTTACATAATTATACTTAATTTCTATATGCTTGTCTTTACTGTGATATTTGGGATCTTTGGAAAAAGCTATCGCAGCTTGATTGTCACAATACAATGTAACGGGACTCCCACTATCCTCAGCAATCTTCAAATGCTTCAGGAACCTTCTTAGTCAGACAGCTTCTTGTACAACCCCTGCACAAGCCACATATTCGGCTTCCATTGTCGACAGTGCTACACAAGCTTGTTTCTTGCTGTTCCATGGGATGGTGCCACCATTCAGCAAGAAAGTATAACCCGATGTGGATTTTCTGTCATCAAGGTCTCCTGCCCAATCTGCATCTATGTAGCTCTTTAGGCTCAACTTTAATCCTTGAAAGCAGAGACAATAATCTGTCGTCCCTTTGAGATATTTGAATATTCTCTTCACTGTCTTCCAGTGTCTCGATCCTGGGTTTGACTGGAAATGGCTAACCATGCCAATAACATATCTGATATCTGGACGTGTACACATCATAATGTATATTAAACTACCAATGGCACTGACATATGATTTTTTCTTCATGTCAGCTATTTCATTAGGAGTCTTGGGATCCATACTTTTGCTCAGAACAGTGCCTCCCGCTACAGGAGTTTGTTCAATGTCGTAATTTGACATATTGAAGTGTTGTAACATCTTAGTAATATAAGTCTCTTGAAATAAATCCAAAAGTCTTTTTGATTAATCTCTAATGATCTTTACCCCTAAGATGTACTCGACTTCTCCTATATCTATTATGTCAAATTGTGATGAAAGTCATGATTTGATTTCTTTCACAAACTGTATGTCATTTTCAGCTATTAGCATATCATCAACATATAACGATAATATGACAATCTTTCCTTTATCCTCCCTGAGGTAAACACAATGATCCTTATTGATCATTTCGAAACTATAAGATAAAATGACTTCATTGAATCTTATGTTCCATTGTCTCGACGCTTGCTTTAGCACATATATTGACTTTTTAAGTCTACATACTTTATCCTCCTGGCCTTTAGCAATATAACCTTCTGGCTGTGCCATATAGAATTCCTCGTTAAGATTACCATTAAGGAAAGCCGTTTTTACATCCATCTGATGTAATTCCAAGTCATAATGTGCTACTATAGCTAAAATGACACGTATTGACACAAACTTTACAACTGGGGAAAATGTCTTTTCAAAATCAATACCCTTCATTTGAGTATATCCTTTTGCAACTAGACGAGCTTTGTATCTTTTAATCGATCCATCTGCCTTCCTCTTGATTTAGGGAATCTACTTATTCCCAATAGTCCTTCGGCCCGGAGGAAGATCGATTAAATCCTAAACTTGATTCTTTCTCATAGACTCCATTTCTTCATCTATTGCAATTCTCCATTATTCTCTAACTGAGCATCTTAATGCTTCCTCAACCGTTCGAGGTTCCTTATCGTCAATTGGGAGAATCATTAATGCCTCATTCTCAATGTCAAACCTTCTTCTAGGAATAATCTTGCGATTACTCCTCCACAAGTTCGGCTGTTGAGAAACTGAAACTGATTCATTCATTTGTAAATCACTCCCACTGGGTAGACTAGATTCAGATTTCTTCTGTGATTCCTGATCCATTGATAAAGGAACAGTATCCTCCTCCTCTATTGCAAATAGAGGAATCGATCTATCAACTTCACCTCTTGTTGGGAACTCAATTTCGAGAAAAGTTGCATCTCTTGACTCTATTTCAGAGATGGTTCTATCTTGTTGCTCACCAATAAAAACATAACCCTTAGAAGTATCAGAATACCTTACAAAGATACAATTTTTACCCCTTGGTCCTAGTTTTCCATATTTATGAGTCTTTATCATGAACGTAGGCAGCTGACCCCCAAGGTCTCAGATTACCCAAATCTAGTTTTTTGCCTTCCAACGTTCATATGGTGTAGATGGAATAGACTTAGAAGGCACTCGATTAAGTATATAGGTAGCAGCTAATAATGCATCTCCCCAATAAGAAATAGATAAATTAGCTTGAGCCATCATAGACCTAACCATATCTAGAAGAGTTGTATTTCTTCTTTCAGCAACCCCATTTTGCTGTGGAGTTCCAGGGATCATTAGTTGTCTAATAATCCCTTTCTCGTTACATATTGTCTTAAACTGATCAGACAAATATTCACCTCCACGGTCAGTGCGTAAGGTTTTAACCTTATGACCCAATTGATTCTCAACTTCATTCAAATAACGTTTGAAGCAATTTAATACTTCATATTTATGAGAAATCAAATAAACATGACCAAAACATGTGAAGTCATCAATAAATGTAACGAAATAGGAACCTCCATGTCTAGCCTTCACATTCATTGGACCATATACATCCGAATGAATTAATTGCAATGGTGAATCAACTCTAATAGCCTTACCAAATGGTTTCCTTGTTGCTTTTCCAGCAAGACAATGCTCACATATGGACAAGTTAATCTTAGCATGAGTGCCCAATAGACCCTCCTTAGTTAATTGATTCATCTGTTCTTGTCCGATATGTCCTAGTCTAGCATGCCAAACTTCCTCATTAATATTAACATCACTAGTAAGAGCAATATTTGAAAAACAACTATTAATTTCATAATTAATATCTTGTTCTACATCAAGAATCATGAAACCATTCATTACATAACCACATCTAATTAACACAGAGTTAATACGAAGTTCCACACAATGACTGAAAAAATTTATGCAATAGCCCAAATCAAGAAGATTAGTTACAGAAACTAGATTCCGTCAATCTCAGGAGCATATAGGACATCATGTAGAAACAAGGTACGCCCACCACGAAGGTTGAGTTTGCAAGTGTCAATTCCTTTGACTTCAATTCTTGCATTGTTTCCCACATATATCCACTTATTGCCAGCCGGTACCCGACGGTACTCTACGTATGTAGCTCAATCACGAGCTACATGGTTCGTTGCTCTTGAATCTATAATCCACAAAGGATAAGAATTAGCTAACAACACTGAATTAACAACACAAAGCTCATGAAAAGAAGACAAACAAGGATCTACCTTTTTCGGCTCAGTACATTCCCGAGCAAAGTGGCCTTTCTTGCCACAATTATAGCAAGCCAACTTGCTCTTAGGTTTCTGTCCATACTTCTTTCCTTTAACATTCTTCTTGATTGGGCCCTGCCCAGCATTAGCAACTTCTTTTCCTTTTCTCTTTCCTTTTCTTTTCTTGACCACCTTTTCATTTTCTTGGATCTAGAACCTTCAGCTACAAAAGCCTGTCCAGAAATCGTTGCGGATTCAATTCTCTCCGCCTCCAGTTCAACATGGCGTGAGACATCAATGAAAGTCTTAATACTTTCACTATGTGTAAGGTTTTGTTTCATTGATTCCCAAGAATCAAGAAGGGAGCGAATAACTGCCTGAACCTGTTGTTCATCAGTCAACTCATGACCAGCAGTTTTTAGCTCTCTAATCATATTCCCTATTTCCCTCAGATGTTGAGTCATGGAGACATTCGAGTGTTTCTTATAGCTGTCAAACTTGATTGTCAGCTGACGAAACTTACTTAAGCTAACTCCACTATATTGATCTCTCAGGGCAACCCAGACAGCATGAGCTGATGGTAATAGCTCATACTCATATATCAGGTCATCTGCTATTGAACTAATCAAAATACCCTTAGCAGTGGAGTCCTTTTTCTTCCATGCCTTATAGGCATCAAGATCGCGTTTATGTTGAGCTGTAGAACCATCTGCAGGTTCTACCATAAATTGATTTACAACTTCTAAAACATCTTGTTTCTCAAGTACATACTATATCTTAAGGTGTCATATTTTGTAGTTATCCCCATTTAATTTCTCCTTTGTTGAGGTTCAGCTATTATATTCTTCGTTGCCATGATCTGACATAAATAAACGTATTATTTAGTTATTTAGTGTAACTCATATGCATGTAATTAATAACTAACTCATTGTAAATTAGAGTTGGTTTACAAAATCAAGTGGTAACTACGTTCCCACTCATCCTCCGTATATCTAATCTAATAAACATTGATTAGTTATTTTACATACATCCCATCACATGAACTAATCATAAATGAACTTATCATTTAAATGAAATAAACTAATCATTAACAAGTTTGTTAACACATAACATAACTTTTCATAAAGTAAAACTGTTCATACATAACGATAGTAACCACTATATGACTCTTAAAAAACTAAATGAACAAATACTGTTTGTACATAACAACAGTAACAAAAACAAGATACTAATAAACTAGATAAGTCAGTACCACTCCCACTTGGACAAACACTAGAGCAGTGGTAAACTCCATCCCTTTCATCCCAGACTTGATCTGAAGTAAGTCAACTTCAGGATCTTCCACAGATTCTATAGGATCTTCTTCTAGATCCTCCACAATTTCTTCAATTGGATCCAACTCGAATTCCTCAGGATTCTCCTCGAATTCTACTAGATCCTCTGTTGGATCCTCTTTGAATTCTACAGGATCCTCTTCCAGATCATCCTCGGAATCTTCCAGATCTTCTTCTGAAAAATTTAGGCGAAGCAGTTCTCTACACAACTTGGTATATGAGATATGACATTCATAGCGTCCCCATATATGGTGTGCCACTTCCCTAGCAGCCCTTGGCAATAAATGAATCAATGCCCCAATGTTGTAGTCATCCAAGATTGGGAAGTCTTCCTGCTCGAGTTTCCAAAATAGCCGATCCATTGCGTCGATCATAGCGCCCCCATATTTTTTGGATTCCAAGAATCGGACTATAGTCAACCTCCTTAATTTGCTCTAATAGCTCATTGCGTCGCTCATCGCGACGGGTCATCCTGGTAATAAACCTCGGCATCTGGAATTGAAATTCACAATGTCAGTACAAAACCGACAAACCAGTAACAAAACTGGTTCAATTTAATTCACATATATGCATAAACCTACAGAGTTATAAATAGATAAGAAAAACAAATTTTCTTGATTTGAGAAGCTCTATTGACTAACACATTGGGTTGATCGATTAGGAAATCAAATCCTTAGTCTGGGTCCATTGTTCTCATTAGGACTAATCTAATCGGACAGGGATAACTTATCTTAGTTGTTCTTGTTTAAACGTTAGCTCATTTAATTCAAAGTCAAATCTTTTGATCGAACCAAACAAATCGGTTTTGGTTTGTATCAGACTAATCTGGTTAAACCAACTAAGGATTTGAACTGGATTAGGTCTGATTGGACCAATTAGATCTGGTCAAACCAACTAATGGTATAGACTAAACCCAAGCCTATTGGTCCAACTTAATCTAATTCAAATGAGTCAACTTGATGTAATTTAATTAATTAGAGCCTAATAAATTAATTAAGCTTTAGCCCAACCTAATTAATTAAATTAGTCCAAATTCAAATCTATGCATTAATAAAAAATTGGCTACAATAGGGTCATAATGCATTCATACATTTTTTTAAATAGCGGACGAACGAACGAACGAACGAAACCTTATGTTTCATTTCGATTTTTTGCCACCACCCATGCCTTCCTTTTCGGCCATCCATTGCGATGCAGACGTCGACCAAGGGAGAGGACTAACACAAGAGTCAGTCCCAGCGATAGTCAACACCGCTGCGATTTTTTTCCACCGTGACGAACGCGGTTAATCGCTAGCGTGCAACACGACTGAGTGGGATCGTCGGTTCGCGACGCTAACAATTAGTTTACCGACTCAAAAGAAATCCGCCGACACAAAGTCGTGATTTTCAGGCGAAGTAATTTCATGCTACTTAGAACCTTACGGCTCTGATACCATTGTTGATTCTAATGCATGATAAAGAACGAATCTGCGAAATTGTAAAACGGTAAACACTTACAGTGATATTCGCAAATCCTTCGTTGTTCTTCGTGCTTGTCGTCGGAAGAACGATCACGGAATCGGAAAGCTCTTCCCCTCTCGAATTCACGAACCAAATCCCTCAGACTCTTTGGATGCTCCCTTCTCGATTTTCTCTTGTTGATTCCTCTTGGACGCATCCCCTCCCCTTTTATAGTAGAGGGTCTAGCGAAGTAGTGGAGAAGTGGGGGAAGTGAGCTCTCCCACTTCCCCACGTTTCCAACTTCCTACACAAACAACCAACCAACCATTCACTCTATCTTCTTCTCTTCGTAGGGTATTGGAGATAGATAACTTAACTAGCTTGTACAGTAAAAATGAAAGGTTCAAACTTGTTGAACATTTTTTTCTGTATTAGCCTCAACTAAATTGTAATTTGCATGTATTCTGTACCCATTCTTGGAATCAAGTCATACCATGAACATTTGAATATTACATACCTTTTATAGGTAATGTAGGATATTCAACCTCTATGATCTCTATCATAATAGTCAAATTCAGTGTTATTATTGTTGATAAATTATTTAATGCAAACATCAGAATTATAAGTTAATATGCATGAATCCCATTGTGCCACAAGGATTTGAAGCCATTAATATAGTAACACGAGTACACTATTATCTTACGGAGATGTCCAGATACAATATTAATTATCTTGGAATCTTGCACATTTTATATTCTACGATCGTTCACCTATACAAGCAATTATGATATAAATTAGGTGGCAATTTGATACAGATTTATGAAATATAAATTATCTCTAACTTACATAGATTTGAAACTATTATGCAAATTCCATCTCTAACTTATTAACTATCTCACTTGCACTCATTGATGAATTTTGTTTAGTTGTTGTTCGTATAAGCTGTCATGGAAGGTCATTTTATAACAATTGGGATAACAAATATGATGGTGCAATCGATCTCCAAAGTTTTAATATTTGTTTGACAATATGTTTAATGGACTTTAGTCAGGTTAAGGTTGACTAGATGACTAGCAAGAGTGAATGAGTGAGGTTGTGTCTCAATTTGGGACAAATCTTAGGCGATGATCTGACCGAAGAAACAACAGAGGTTTCTAATTGTTCTGTCGATGGAAAAGATTTATCAATCAATGGATTAGTGTTAATCTAGAACAGCTAATTTTGAAACAAAACCCAGAAGGAAAAAGTGGTTTCGTCGATGGATCCTCAAATTTTCATAGTAGCTAGCTTAGCGGTCAATTTAAATGGAAGGATTATTCCGTTGATTGAACAAGATGATTAGTCGATGGATAATCAGAGATGGCCTAGCGACCAAGCAGGCGGCTTGATAGTAAAGGAAAAATGAGGTCCTGTCGATGGAAAAGCCTTGTTCAGTCGACAGAATAGATGATTTTAGATCATGAAGCTAGACACGAGCCAAGAAAGATTCATTGGGGGTTCCGTCGATGGATCAACATGATTAGTCAACGGAACGATGATTTCCAGAATGGTTGAGATCTGTTTGTTGCGTATGATTGTATGGCTAGAGGGGCGTGAATAACTCGTTGTCAGTCAATTCTTTCTACAAGAGTTAGCTTTGCGTAAGCGGAAACAAATTGAAACAATGAAATCAAGAATACAAATGCTAACACTTATCGTTCACGTGGTTCGGAGATTCTTGCTCCTACTCCACGACGTGTCTTTGAGGTGGATGATCCCTCAATCCGTCGGTGGATTAGTCACGGGCAATTTTCGGCTAGAGCTTTCTCCTTCTCAATGGAGAACAACCTCTCACAATGTCCTCTTCCTCTTTATAAGATGTAAGTTAGGGTTTGAGGAAGATAGTAGGCTTTGGAAGCTTTGGGCACGAAACACGAAGGTTTACAATCACAACTTCGTAACCTCTTTATGTCCCAAAGCTTCCCTTTACATAGAGGAGAAAGTTGTTAACAAAATAGCTCAGCCTCGACACCCCAATCAACTGGTGCTCAACCAAACGGCTAGATTTTGAACAAACCAATTGATTGCCATCCAGACCAGTCGACTGATCCTTGCTGTTTGAAACCTATAGAAAGATCAGTCGACTAGTATCTCCACTAGTCAACTACTCCCAATACACACTCACACTCATCCTCTCCGGAGTTCATTTAAAGCTCTCTTCCTTGGTTCTCATCCCTCGAATGCATCCAAGCCCTTGGCTCGTCCCGATGTCATCCTTCGCGTATGCCTTGAAGTCTGCTTCCCTCGGCTCCACTACGTTGCTGCTCGTCCGGCGGTCCCTCGGATGCACCATCCTTTACCGACTCAAGGACACGAACACCAAGATGAGATCTCCCACACTTGGTCACGCCAAGCTCCTCATGTCTGTTCCATCAAGTCCTGCATGACTCAAACACACATCAAACCTAACTTAAACTTATTGACACATACATCAAAATCTATGATCGTATCGATCAAATTTAGGGTGATTGCATTAACAATCTCTCCTTTTTTGACGTGTGAAAATATGTTTAAGTTAGGCATAAATGATAATTTAAATATTAACAGTATAGTATAACATGAAGCATAAAATCATCCAAGCTCCCCCTTAACCTATGCTCTATCACATAATTTTCAAATTTAGCACAAAAATAAGTTAAACCAATGTTCTTACTTAAACCTTCCATTTCTCCCCTTTTGACATCATCAAAAAGATTGTACTAATCAATTCTAACCTATAGTATCAAAGTCTGATCAATTTTAAACCTTTGAAAAAAATAGAATTTGAAAAATCATGCGACCAGTCGACTGACACTTGATGCAGTCGACTGATTCCCTCGAACTACCCTCAGAATGTTTCTCACACTAAGAAACACTAAGACTAGTCGACTGTCCCTCTGCACCAGTTGACTGGTAGAAATCTGATTCAAATTTTAGCCTTTTGAGCTGAATTTCAGAAACGTATTAAAAATTTTAGAAAATTTAAAAAATCATGAAATTTTGTAAACATATTTCTTTTGATATCCTATAGTAGGGAAAAATATGTTTTCAAAAGTCAAATGATTTTTAAATCTTTTACCAAAACTCAAAAACTTAAAAAACACTTAAGTTTTGTATTAAATTTGAAATCTAGTTTTGCACTCCTATGTTTTCAACAGAATACTATTATAATTAGAACATAGAATGGTTTTCAAAACATTTAAAATATCCAACTATGATAAATGGGCAAGATGCCCATTAATTAAACATTTACTTTCCCATAGTTGGGCTATTATTGCTAAAATGATACATTTCATAACTATCAAAATGTCATAAGCATAAGTGAATTATGAATATCATCCTAACATCTCACATGTATAAATAAAGACATAAATCAAGTCATTATGAGATGTAATAAAGGTAATCCCCACTTAGCACATTTGATCATGACTTTTATTTGGCTAAGTGCTCTCCCTTAAAGTCTCAAGTCAACCATATTTCAAAAAATATGCGATTTAACTTACATGGTTGACTCATCCCTAAATCCTCTAACACTTGAGGATCGACTTTGGCACCCAATAGAAATTCTTTCTAATTGGGTTAACCAAGTACTCCTTAAGGATCCATTTTCTATCTAGGGTCTTGATCTTTAATTGTCCTCTAGCAAGTAAACAATGATAGACTTTTTCATTGCTAGACTCATTGTATCCTAATCCCGTTTTCTTGAAACTTACTCTTTGGCTCCCAATAATCATATTTAGGGTCTTTGAGCCAATTTCAAATTTTTTTAGGGCTTTAGAGAGATAATCTACCTTTTTCCTTAATTTCCTATTTTTCTCTTCTAAACATGAAACATTTGAATTTGAAAAAACATGCATATCCTTAGGAATCATGGATTCTAATTTCTCTTCAATAATGCAAATATTATTTTTCAAACATTTAATTTTTTTCTAGCCTTAGATAAATCACCATTGGTGCTAGAAATAATTTTAATTAAGGTGGTAGTGGGTAGATTGTATACCTCACTTACTGAGATGTTCGAATCCGATGTTTGACCTCCCCCTTCACTTGAGCTCCCTTCTTCATCTTCGCTTGAGCTCTTTTCACACTCGAATGATGTGGAGGATAAATTGTCAACTCCCATTAGTGCAAAGTGGGAGACAAAGTGTTTTTCCTCTTCCGATGATAAAGGTGTTGGTACAAGATGCATCAGTGATATCCTCCTCTAAGTGTTTTAATATTTGACAATATACTTAAGTCAGTGATACATTGAAAAAGGGAAGGGGAGTTAAGAGAGGAGTAAGAAAATAAACCAAAGTCCTAGTAAACCTAGGCAATAAGTCCTGGTTCGAAGAATTGGGCACTAAGTCCTGATCATAGATTGGGCACTAAGTCCTGGCAAAGGGCTGGGCACAGTAGACCTGCTCGAAAGGTGGGCACGAAGTCCTGGTCGAGGATTGGGCAAGAAGTCCTGACCGAAGGTTGGGCACCGAAGACCTGGTGAGTAAAGCTGGGCAATAAGTCCTGGTGAGTGAAGCTGGGCAAAGTCCTGATGAGTAAAGTTAGGCAGCGAAGTCCTGGACTTAGGGTTTGGGCACGAAGTCTTGGTCTGAGGGACTAAGCAACTTAGTTGAGCGATGACTAAGGACAGAAGTAGAGACGGGTTAGGGTTTGGACGTCTCGAGATCCGAGAGTATCGGAAGCTAAGCAAAAGTCCACCCGAAGGACTGGGTGGCAACCATCTCCTGAATGAAGTAGGTGAAAGGCGCATTCTCGGGGGTGGGAACTTGCGTCAGTTCGACCTAGGGTTTCGTGGAAATCCGAAGTCAGAACCAAGACAGCTACGACTGTAAATAATGACTAACACTCTTGCTTGGTATGTTTTGGAACTAACCTTCGTTACAGGGACCGAAGGATGGTGTTTCTGCAGCTCAGACGCCCCAAAGGAGTGGGGTGGTTCACTGGGCTAGGTGCCCGGGAGGTCACGGGCGCCTACGGTAAAGGGCCAAAACTACCAAGAAGCAAGACTGCTTCGAAACACATTGGGCTAGGCACCCAGTAGGTTCCGGGCCCCAAGGTCAAAGCCAAAGCAGCCATCGAAGCAGATCCGCCACGAAGCCAATGGACCAGGTCAACTCAGGCGCCCGAGAGGTCCCGGGCGCCCCAGTCAGCCTAGGTGCCGAATCGAAGGGGATAAGCGCTGACCGAGCTACGGATTGAGATTCTCACAGGTGAAGGCACGTGTCAGGCGCCCCCAATGGATCAGGCGCCCCTATGGGCACTATAAAAGGGGCTTCGACCCCTCAGCTTCAAACACAAATTTCCGGAACGATTCTAAGCTCTCTGATTAACAACAAAGCGCTAAAGATGAGGTTCTGTGACCGGGAGGCTCCAGGAGGAAGTGCGCGTCACTTCGGAGATCCAGATCGACCGAGGCTTCGACCTTAATCATTTTGGTTTGAATTTATATTCTGCAAGTAATTTATCTATCTTTGTGATTGCAATTATTGTACTGTAAGACGGGTTTTCTCCGCCTCCAGAAATTTCGGAAACGAGACCAATAGTGGACTCACACCGAGTACATAGGTCTTGGACGTACTGACCCTGGGGGGTCGGGAACCAAGTAAATAAATCCCGCGTGTCTGCTGTGCTGTGTACTTTTATTTTTCTGTTTTACTTCTCTGCTGTGCTACTAACGCTCTGTTTAAGAACGAACCGACAAGTTTTTCTATGAAGTTTCCGTGAGAAGTTTTCGGTCGATATTCACCCCCCCTCTATCGACGGCACCGGTCCTACAAGTGGTATCAGAGTCAGACCGCTCTTCGCCGGACTAACCGCCGACGGAGCAAAGATGCCAGGAGTTGAGGGGGAGCCCAGGGGTGAATCAAGTATAATTATTTTTAAATGTCAAATTTTAAATTGTATATTATATGCTTCACGTGCAGGGAGAGAGGGCACTATAAAAGTCAGTGCCCTACTCGTAAGAATTGTTCCTCACCGGCGGCAATGGAGGCACCAGTAGTCCAGAGGAACAAGGACCACATCAGATGCTTCAAATACGAGAAATACGGACACTACAAAAATAAGTGTCCGACAAAGGTACGTAAAATTTATGTTCTAAAAATTTTTAAATTTCCTGCACTTACTTATGTAAATTATTTAGATAATTTTTTTGAAAAATTAAATTGTGTAAATAGGCAAATTAATGTCTTGCATGATCAACTAGATAATGTAGACAATAATAAACTATCAAAAATTAACTCTTTAATTATCAATATAAATAAATTAATCTATAAAATTAATTCTGAATTTCTAAGAGATAAAATTACTGAAATTAATTCAGACCTGATAAAATTACTGAAATTAATACTGAAAATTCTGACAATTTTAATTCCGATAATCCAGAAATTAATTATGAAAACCTTAAGGATAACTCTGAATTCAAATTCGAAAATCTTAAGGATAAATCTGAATTCAAATTTGAAAACCTAAGGATAACTCTGAATTCAAATTCAAAAACCTTAAGGATAAATCTGAATTCAAATTTGAAAACCTTAAGGATAACTCTGAATTCAAATTCGAAAACCTTAAGGATAACTCTGAATTCAAATTCGAAAACCTTAAAGATAACTCTGAATTCAAATTCGAAAACCTTAAAGATAACTCTGAATTCGAATTCGAAAACCTTAAAGATAATTTTGAATTCGAATTTGAAAGTCTTCAAAATATTCCAAAGGATAATCCTGAAACTAATAATAAAATTATTGAGGATAATTTTGAAATTCTTGAGGATAATTCTAAGGATATTTCTGAGGTTAATGGAGATGAAATCATCCTAGATGATAATTTAATTGTCAAATCTCTAGATAATATTGAAAATTATTACAAAACATTAACTAGTGGCCCAAATTACTCCACCTATGTTAAGGGATGTGATTTTGAGGATGAGGAGGAGATGCAATTTTCTGAGATCGAGGCCATAGTCAATAAAAATCACAAAGATTCAAATAAACCTAAATTATTGGAAAAACTTGAAAAGATAAGTAAGGAAAAAGTAGTGGGCGAGTCAGAAATTTTTGAGATAATGAAGATTATGAACTTAAACCCACAACTAGTAGTTAATCATTTCAACCTTAATTATTCAAATTAATTTGTAATTAAGTCAATTAAATCTTAATTAATTCAAATTAATTCAATTAAATCTTAATTAATTCAAATTAATTCAATTAAATCTTAATTAATTCAAATTAATTCAATTAAATCTTAATTAATTCAAATTAATTCAAATTCAAATTAAATCTTAATTAATTCATAATTAAGTCAATTAAATCTTAATTAATTCAAATTAATTCAATTAAATCTTAATTAATTCAAATTAATTCATAATTAAGTCAATTTAATCTTTAATTAATTCAATTAATTCTTAAATAACTTAAACTCAAACTAAATAAAATCTTACCCAAATCGTAACAATTAAGTTAATAAAATTAAATATGTAAAAGTGGGTTGGCATATTCGCGGGTTCACACGACATGTATCAAATAGGGAATTTGATACATTATTAGAAACTTAAATAAAATGATTTGAATTGTTTGACTCATGCATAACTGTCATGTCATGCATCTACTATTTTTTAATTTATGCCATGTCATTCATCTTTTATGCATAATTTAGAACGGCTATAGGAAAAAGAATAGTTGAAACTTGAACAACCTAGTATTAGGTGGAAGTGAGATGATAGAACGTTAGGGAAGCCCTTCTAATAAGGTCAAGTATATTCTACTTGGTCTATTTAGTCTGGTGGAACTAGCCGAAGCTACCGATCCAAAACTTAAACTAGTTAGACCAAAATCTTTCAAGGAGTAACTTGAAGATGAATTTTCTATAAAAGACTTTATCAAGAAAAGGGTTGATGGTCCAATAAGGCTACGACCAAAGAAGGTCTTGTGCTTCGCTAAGACCTGGAAGCTAATTACTGAAAATCAAATTCACTTTACTATTGTTAGATTTGAATCTAACACAAGTTTCAATTAAATCTTAGATTTAATAATAAATTAAAGAAAATAATTCAAGCATCTCACAATGCACCCATAAGGTAACCATGATTGCTGTATTGAGATATCTAGAATGAGTGAGATGTCAAGGACTAATAAATTAAAAAATATTTTTCAAAAATATTTTTCAAAATTGTTAGGATATTTTTCTAAAAATATATTTTCAAAATAGTGCTTCAACATAATAATGTTTTTATGGAATTTATGCTTGTCTGATTAGTATACATATTATACATTTTTCAAAAGTATATCTTTTCAAAAATTATTTGATTCACACAATTAGATACAAGCCTCTTAGGTCAACACTAAAGTTCCTTAAGACACTTAGATAGAGTCAAACGGTGTTGGATGCAGGGGGAGTGTTGTATTCTTTTTAATCTTTAAAAATATTTTTCGAAAACTGTGCCTTAATTTCTATCACATATGTTTTCGAAAAAGCTTAAACTTTAAAAATTATCTTCTTTCCAAATTGTGGTTTCAAAATTTATCTACCTGAAAATTATCGTTCATTTGATTTTGATAAACCCTAAAGACACAGAGGAAGGCCCACTTCATGATCTACAAGGACTACTAGGATGTGTCAAATTTAGGGGGAGTCTAAATCAAATGAAGATTTTCTGACAAATTTTTTTTGGCAATTATTTGTTGTGAATTATTAAATAATTCTTGTGGTCTGAACCAAACCCTGAGGACTTAGAGGAAGAGTACTTGTGGTCAACAAGCTTCCTAGGACTGGGTCAAGTTAAGGGGGAGGTCAAATTACAAAGAATTATTTAATATATTTTCATGCGCTGCATTATTAAGTCATGGTTGAAAATATAATTTTTCTTCAAAGTACTGTTTTCTTAATTTTTTTCAATCTCTATCATTTTCAAAACAGTTTTTTTGGAAATAATATTTACATGGGCTTGACAATTTCCAGGACACTTAGGAAAATGTTCTTGTAGTTAACAAGGTTTCCTAGGATTGTGTCAGACTGGAAAGGAAACCAAGTCAAGTAAAATATTATATTTTCAAAATAATATTTTTCTAAGTACTTTCAAAATATAAGTCAAGTAATACTTTTTACAGAACTTACATTTTTTTTAAAAAAAGTACTTATATTTTCCAAAAATGTATAATATTTTTCAAAAATACTTATATTTTCCAAAAGTGGAAATATTTTTCAAAAATTACATAATTTTGTTCAAAAGTACTTTCATGGTTCTCAAAAACTCAATACATCTCAAAAGTACTTGCATTTTTGAAAATGATCAAAATATTTTTCAAAGGTACAGATATTTCTTCAAATACTAGCATGTTTCAAAGAATATTTTTTGTGTGAAAATGTGTTAAAGAAAAAAAGGGGGTCTTTTAACAGTATTTTCACAACATTTCTTTTAAGTATTTGCTTGCTAAAATCTTTCTAAGGAAATTTTTTTTCAGATCAAACATTTTCCTACAAATACAAAATATTTTTCAGAATTGCACAATATTTTTCAAAAAATTTTTTTTTGGAAATTTAAGTACCTAGTTTTACTATGCTTTCAAAAATTATACTAAATACTTTCAAAAGAACATCTTTTATTGTTGGTGCAAGTATTCTTGGTTTTTTTTATGTCTGACAAAGGGGGAGAGATGCGGCTTAAAGTTAGAAATAAATTTCTACTCCCTTACCAAAGGATCAAAAATAATCAAAATGTTTTTCAAAAAGGGGGCAGAGTGAGTGGAAGTTTTCCCCAGAGGATCAAAATGGATTTTCAAAACCTAGATCATTTTTTTCATTTGATCCCAAGAGTTAAAATTTAGCCATTTCAACCAATCTAACTTAAGATATTGTCAAACATCAAAAAGGGGGAGATTGTTGGTGCAAGATGCATCAGTGATGTCCTCCTCTAAGTGTTTTAATGTTTGACAATATACTTAAGTCAGTGATACATTGAACAAGGGAAGGGGAGTTAAGAGAGGAGTAACAAAATGAACCAAAGTCCTAATAAACCTAGGCAATAAGTCCTGGTTCGAAGAATTAGGCACTAAGTCCTAATCATGGATTGGGCACTAAGTCCTGGCAAAGGGCTGGACACTGAAGACCTGCTCGGAAGGTGGGCACGAAGTCCTGGTCGAGGATTGGGCAAGAAGTCCTGGCCGAGGGTTGGGCATCGAAGACTTGGTGAGTAAAGCTGGGCAATAAGTCCTGGTGAGTGAAGCTGGGCAAAAGTCATGATGAGTGAAGTTAGGCACCGAAGTCCTGGACTTAGGGTTTGGGCATGAAGTCTTGATCCGAGGGACTGAGCAACTTAGCTGAGCGATGACTAAGGACAGAAGTAGAGACGGGTTAGGGTTTGAACGTCTCGAGATCCGAGAGTATCGGAAGCTAAGCAAAAGTCCACCCGAAGGACTGGGTGGCAACCATCTCCTGAATGGAGTAGGTGAAAGGCGCGTTCTCGAGGGTGGGAACTTGCGTCAGTTCGACCTAGGGTTTCATGGAAATCCGAAGTCAGAACCAAGACAGCTACGCCTGTAAATAATGACTAACACTCTTTCTTGGTTTGTTTTGGAACTAACCTTGGTTACAGGGACCGAAGGATGGTGTTTCTGCAGCTCAGACGCCCCAAAGGAGTGGGGTGGTTCACTGGGCTAAGTGCCCGGGAGGTCACGGGCGCCTAAGGTAGAGGGACAAAACTACCAAGAAGCAAGACTGCTTCGAAAAACATTGGGCTAGGCGCCCAGTAGGTTCCGGGCCCCCAAGGTCAAAGCCAAAGCGGCCATCGAACCAGATCCGCCACGAAGCCAATGGACTAGGTCAACTCAGGCGCCCGAGAGGTCCCGGGCGCCCCAGTCAGCCCAGGTGCTGAATCGAAGGGGATAAACGCTGACCGAGCTGCGGATTGAGATTCTCGCAGGTGAAGGCACGTGTCAAGCGCCCCCAACGGATCAGGCGCCCCCATGGGCACTATAAAAGGGGCTTCGACCCCTCAGCTTCAAACACAACTTTCCGGAATGATTCTGAGCTCTCTGACTGATGACATAGCGCTAAAGACGAGGTTCTACGACCGGGAGGCTCCAGGAGGAAGTGCGCGGCACTTCGGAGGTCTAGATCGGCCGAGGCTTCGACCTTAATCATTTTGGTTTGAATTTATATTCTGCAAGTAATTTATCTATCTTTGTGATTGCAATTATTGTACTGTAAGACGGGTTTTCTCCGCCTCTAGAAATTCTGGAAAGGAAACCAATAGTGGACTCACGCCGAGTACATAGGTCTTGGACGTACAGACCCTGGGGGGTCGGGAATCAAGTAAATAAATCTCACGTGTCTGCTGTGTTGTGTTCTTTTATTTTTCTGTTTTACTTTTCCGCTGTGCTACTAACACTCTGTTTAAGAACGAACCGACAAGTTTTTCTACGAAGTTTTCAGTCGATATTCACCCCCTCTATCAACGGCACCGGTCCTACAATTGGATCATCCCATCTTGCCTTTAAATTTTGAACTTTTTCCCCTTTTTCTTTTGCTTTCTTCTATTCTTCCTTCTTCTTTAAAAGGGGACAATCATCCCTTATGTGTCCTTCCTCTTGGCAATTATAGCATATTATTTTCCTTCTCCTACTTTTCTTTGTTGAGCTTTTCCTAGCATGAGTTTTGTTAGAAGAAAAATGCTTAAATATTTTTCTCATCTTCCTTACCATATACGCCTCTTGATCACTACATTATCCATTGAGGCGCTTGATTCTTCCAAATTGGAGGATGATGAGGATAAATCCTTCTTCTTCTTATCCTTCTTTTTCTTCCTCTCTTTCTCTATAATAAGAGCTATGCTCTTTTCTTTTGAAGATTCATTAGCTTGTTCATGTAATTCAAATTCACAAAATAATTCATCAAGCTTAACTAAAGAATGATCTATAGAGACCATATAAGCATCAACCATTGAAGCCAATAAGGTTGTTCTAGGGAAGGATTAAAGCACATACTTTACAAGATCCCTATTATTAATTTTCTCACCTATTACATGAAGCTCATTCACAATTTTCTTGAATCTATTGTGCAATTGACTCACAATCTCATTGGTCTTCATGGTGAAGGACAGAAGTTGGGCTACCAAGAGATCTTTCTTGGCTCTCCTTGATTCGCTCGATTCTTTATTTAATTTAATAAACTTTTCCCAATGCTCATTGGAAGATTTAAATGGTCTAACTTTTCATAGTTTCTCCTTGGAAAGGTCACATTGTAGTTGTTGTGGCCTTTGTGTTTGCTTGAGCTTTCCTCATTATCTCTTTTGTCCAATATTTAGTTGGGAGAGGTGCTCCACTCTCATCCTTTGGCATCTTGAAACCATCTATAATACTAAACTAATTTTCAATATTGTTCGTCAAATAATATTTCATCCTACCTTTCCAATATGCAAAGTCGTTACTGTTGAAGAAAGGTGGTCGTGCTGTACTATATCCCTCTTGAAAAGCCATCTTGATGTTTCGGTTGATGGTGAGTTCTTCCGAAACGAACCGTACACTCTGATACCACTTGTTGGGTATGATCATATGGCTAGAGGGGGGGGTGAATAGCTTATTGTTGATCTTCCATCAATTCTTTCTACAAGAGTTAGCTTTGCGCAAGAGGAAACAAATTCAAACAATGAAATCAAGAATATAAACGCTAACACTTATTATTTACGTGGTTCAGAGATTCCTTGCTCCTACTCCACGACGTGCCCTTGAGGTTGACGATCCCTCAATCCGTCGGTGGATTAGTCCTTGACAATCTCCGGCTAGAACTTTTTCCTTCTCGATGGAGAACAACCTCAGACAATGTCTTCTTCCTCTTTATAAGATGCAAGTTACGGTTTAAGGAAGAGAGTAGACTTTGGAAACTTTAGGCACGAAACAAGAAGGTTTACAATCATAACTTCGTAACCTCTTCATATCCCAAAGCTTCCCTTTAAATAGAGGAGAGAGTTATTAACAAAATAGCTCTGCTGCAACACCAATCGACTGCTGTCAACCCTAGTCAGCTGGTGCTCAGCCAACGGCTAGTCAAATGGCTAGATTTTAAACAGATCAGTCGACTGCCATCCAGACCAGTTGACTGCTCCTTGCTGTTCAAAACCCACAGAAAGATCAGTCGACAGGTATTCCCACCAGTCAATTGGTCCTAATACACACATACACTCATCTTCTCCAGAGTCGTCCTTTGAAGCTCTTTTTCTTTGGCTCTCGTCCCTTGCATACATCCAAGTCCTCTGCTCATCTTGATATAATGTTTCGCGTATGCCTTGAAGTTTGCTTCCCTCGGCTCCACTTCGTTGCTCCTTGTCCAGCGGTCCCTCGGATGTACCATCCTTCACCGACTCAAGGACCCAAGCACCAAGATGAGATCTCCTACACTTGGTCGTGCCAAGCTCCTCATGTGTGTTCGACCAAGTCCTGCATGTCTCAAACACACATCAAATTAATATGAAATCCTAACTTAAACTTATTGAAACACACATTAAAACCTATGATTGTATCGAAGTAACTTTTTACTGATTACTTATTCTCCGACTCTTCTACTGTTGCATGTGAAAGCATTGCTACTACTACGTCGGAAGGCACTCCGATAACAATGCTGAAAGCCTCATTAATATTGTTGGTATAATTTTGTTTGTGAATTTACATTCAAGGAGATTGTAGGTTGTTACTATCCTTCTTATATTTGTATTCGATCTCTCCGTTCGATTGTTTTCGGAGTAGAATTATAGTAATTGCCCATCAAAAGTGATCAAGGATCGCGAGCTTTAGAGTAGGAGTTGACGAAGGCTCCGAACCAAATAAATCCAAGTGTGCCATTTATTCTTAAGTTTTATTTCTGCTGCTATTTTACTTTGGTTTTATGAAAAAGAAAAGAAGTTTTTAACGATTGAGATTCACCCCCTTTCTCATTCTCTATGGTCCTACAAAACAAACACAACGAGATGAATTTTGATTAGATAAGTCAACTCACTTATATATGGTTTTGATCTTATCACAGTTTAGGAGTATGTATATTCTTGCAACTTGGTACTCTTATTGAGTTAACTATCTAGAAACTTAAAAATAGAAAGCATCTCTGGGACTATCGTCTCAGTAGTATTAGAATAGACCTGCCCACGGGCCGAGTCTAGCCCGGACCCGGTTTGCCGGGCTGAACCGGAACCGGCCCGACAGGATGACGGGCCTGTTCTGGTTCGCGTGGGCTGAAAACCGCCGAACCGACAGTTCGGTGCCGTTGGGTTTTTTTATTTTTTATTTTTTGATTTTTTTTTCAACGGTTAAGATCATTTGACCGTTATGATTTAGTGACCATTATGATCCAAACTCTATAAATAGGGAGTTCATTTCATCATTTTCACACACATCTTCTCTTCTCTCAATCTCAATCTCTCATTCTCAAGTCTCAACTTCATATTCTCTATGCGTTCTTCATCTTTCGATGATAATGGAAGGTGGTCACAGAGCTTCATTATCTCGATCTCGGAGGGGAATGAGGATCCCAACATTCAAATTCAATCCATCGATGATGAGACCGAGGCTCAGCCCCAACACCTTCCGATGCCCGAAACGCAAAGAAGTACCGATGCAATTACTTCTAAGGTTCGGGAAAATCCTCCTTTAAAATCTTCTATTTTCACTAAACATTTTGAGAAGGTCACACTTTCGTCGAGAGAATTGCATGCAAAATGTAAGCATTGCAACGCTTCCTATAAATTCCAAGCCGGTGGCAGCTATGGGTCGTTGAAACGACATGTAGATACGAAGCACTCGAGGGAATATGGGCTTGACCGTTCTCAAACACAATTATCAAGATTTTCTAGTAGTAGTAGTACTGATTCTGGTTTATTTTTATATTCGGATAATAAATTAAGAGAATCATTAGCTAAATTTGTTTTCGTAGAATATCTTTCTTTTAGTTTTGGATCTAAATGCACATTTAAAGATTTTTGTAAAGAATCTCTTAATCCAACTGCTAAATGTGTTCCTAGGACTATACTTACTCGTACAATTAAAAGATTAGTAAAACAAGGAAAAAATAATTTAATTAATGAATTTAGTAAATTAAATAATAAAATTTCTTTATGTTATGATATTTGGAGTGATCATTGGCAAACTCATTCTTATATGAGTGTGACTTGTCATTGGATTGATAACTCTTGGATCCTCCAAAAATGATTGTTAGCTTATAGAGTTTTTGATGAATCACATATTGCCCATAACATTGCATAATTATTATATTTAATTTTAGAAGAATATGGATTGACTCATAAAATATTTTTAATATCATTAGATAATGCTAGTTCTAATACCATTTCTATAGATGAACTAAAATTTGTTTGTCAACCTGTTATCGGTGGTTTATTTTTTCATATTCGTTGTGTATGCCATGTTTTAAATTTATGTGTTCAAGATGGATTAAAACTTTTAGAAAATTATATTCAACCAATTAGAATCGCAATTTCATATTTATGGTTGCATCCATCTATGATGAAACAATGGGGTAGATTTTGTAAAGCTAAAGGAATGAGACTTAAAAAATTTCCACGTGATGTTCCAACACATTGAAATTCAACATATCAATTATTACAAGATTCATTTCAATATAAAGATTTATTATGTTTATTTTTTTACACAAAATAGTAATACTAATATATATTTATTTTCACAACAATGAAATATTTGTAATAATATTTGTGAAATTTTAAAAGTATTTAACGATGCAACTGAACAACTTTCCGGTGTTTATTATCACACTGCTCATTTAGTTTTAGTGAATTTTTCTAGTATAGTATTAATATTAAATGAACATATCAATAATGAAACTTTAACTTTATGCATATTAGCTATGAAAACTAAATGGGAAAAATATTTTTATTTTATTCCTAAAATTTATTTAATTGCATTTGCTTTAGATTCTAGATTTAAATTAGAAGTTTTACAAGAAATGTTAACTTTATATTATGACGCTTTAATTCCTATTAAAGATTCTTCTTCTCCGGATCCAATTAATATTATATATAATATTATAAATTATTTATATGATCTTTATAATCAATATTATGTTAAATATGAAATACAAACTAATATTAATTCTGAAACACAACAACCTACTAGTACTAATTTAAAACTTACAAAAGTACAACTTTTATTAAAAGAACGGACGAAACGTCCACGAGGATCCTCAAGTTCCACACAGGAACTTGAGAATTATTTTACGACTTCTTTTGATTTTAATGAAGCAAATAGCGAAGATTTCGATATCTTGAAGTGGTGGTCACAGAAGGCTCAAAGCTTTCCCGTTCTCTCCGTGATCGCAAAAGAAATTTTAGCTTCTCCAGTGTCGACTGTTGCTGTGGAGCAGACGTTCAATGCCGGTGGCACCATATTAGATGAGCGACGATCAACTATGTCTCCCGACTCATTGGAAGCTCAAGCATTACAAGACGATTGGACTAGAGCCGAGAAAAGAATCCAAGGAATGCAACTTTCAGAAGACGAAGTCGAAGAATTTGATACCGAAGGAACGAATACAACGGGAACGGGAGAAAATGGAAGTGAGTGATAAAGATTGTAAAAGGGTAAAAATATAAAAGAACTACGTGGACTTTGATTCCCCTACACCCTAAGGGGATACGTAGGCAACTTATAAGTGCAAGCCTTTTTTTCAATAAATTTTTTTATTTTAAATTTAATTTTTAATTTTTTAATATAATAATCTCAAACCGTAGCGAACCGTGATGAACTATAATCCGAACCGTGAACCGGCGGTACTGAACCGTGAATCGTAACCAGCTTGGGCGGTTAAGGTTAAGGGTCGACCTCCCACGAACCGTCGAACCGGCGGTTCCGAACCGTCGAACTGTCGATTCCGAACCGTCGAACTGTCGATTCCGAACCGTGGTCGGGTAGAACATAATAATGTTTCTGAAGATAATAAATTAGATACTACTCCACCTTTAATTAATTATTCTGAAGATAATACTTCACTTTTAATTAATATTTCTGAAGATAATACTTAACTTTTAATTAATAATTCTAAAGATAATTCTAATAATTCTGAACATAATAATGAAACTTTAATTAGTAATTCTGAAATTATTCTACTAATTTTGAAGATAATAATGAAACTTTAATTAGTAATTCTAAAAATTATTCAAATTTTCAAGATAATAATGAAACTTTAATTAGTAATTTTAAAATTTATTCTACTTATTTTGAAGATAATAATACAATTTTAATTAATAATTCTGAATATAACTCTGAAGATGAAGATGAAGATGAAGATGAAGATGATTCTGAATATGAAGATGAATTCATCAAAATTGAAGCTATTGTTAAAAAAGCGTACAAGAATTCAAATGAAATAGAAATATTAAATAAACTTGAAAACTTAAAATCAAAAGAAATAATAGATAAATAAGACCTAATTAAATTAATGAAAATGCTGTAATTAGACCCAAAATTATTGGTTGACACTTAAAATTCAAATCTAATTGAACAAATCTGAAATTCTAATTTAATTCTTAAAAATTTAAATCTTAATTAATAATCTAAATCTCAAATTCTAATCTAATTTAAGTTAGATTTTTTTCTCCCAAGTATTGATCTAAAACTCTTAAACCAAAACCTAACTTAAGATTATTGTGTAACATCAAAAAGGAGGGATTGTTGGTGCAAAAAATATCAGACATAAACAATCAATCTCTAGTGTTTCGATACACTACAAGAATTTTTAGATTCAACAACACCCAATAGACAACGGTTTTTAAAAAAACTGTTGTCTTTTTTTATTTAACAACGGTTTTTTCCAAAACTGTTGTTGTTGAAAAAATTTTTGCGGAAAAAAATAACGGTTGTTAAAAAACCGTTGTCTTATGTATATCAATGACAACAGTTTTTTAAAAACCGATGTCTATTCGGTTGGTTACGACAACGGGTTTTAAATAACCATTGTCTATCTGTGTTGCTTACGTGGTAATACACAACAGCGAACGAGCGCGAAAACGAAAACACCCGCGTCTTCCTATTTGAGCCCTAGCTACCGCTGGTAAGGTTAGCAGTCAACAACTCCTTTTGCTTTGCCGTTGCCTTTCTCCTCACCTGCACCCATGCCCTGGCCCTAGCCCTAAACCCATCGTCCGATCCATTCTCCTCCCCTCTTCGCCCGACGCCGCCGAGCCGCCCTCCCCTTCATCGCCAATGACGCCGATCTCCCCCAGTCGGTCGCGGCCCCTCGTCGTCGGTGAAACCCTAGGGAGAGGAGGCCCTTGCTTAGTAAATGAGGATGAGATCTCGTTCGATATGAGTGGGAACTCATGTCGGAGCTGGGCTCGTCTTGATTGGATCTGTAAAATCCGTGTTCCGCCGTCGGGATCATCAGTGACATTGGCTGCCGGGCACTTGTCGCGATGGCTTCGATTTCTAGGGCTTCTTTTAGTTCCGGTGGGCCTGGCGTAGGGTGCTAGGAAGGCGGGCGATGGGGGGTTCAGAGGGGGGAGATGTAGGAGGGATCGGCGCCGATTGCAGCGTCGGGACGATCGTTTGGGTATCTTTCCCTTGTAGCAAATCTTTTCGTGTTGACAAAGTTTTTTTCTTGTGAATCTTTTGCAATCATCCTTTCTTTATGGCACCTCATGTAAATTTACATCACTTTCATTTATCTATACAGTGATTGCCATGCATTCTAATTAGTTATAACTCAAGCAGGCGGAAGAAAAGGCTCGAGAAGAAAGTGAAAAATTAAGGCAACAAGAGAGTGAGCAAACTGCTGAGAAACAGAAACGTGATATGGTATATCATGTTTTAACTCTGTGACCTGGAATGCATTTGGAAGTAACTAATTTTTTTTCCTCTGTCGGTGGCTATGATAGACTCTTCGAGCTCGTGTTTATTGGCAAGGCACAAGAGAAGAAGTGGGAGTTGATGTTTCTGTCCTGGTTTGAACATCATAAGAAGCTTTCCAACTTTTTAAGGTTAGATATTTACCAACTTTTATTCGGAAATATCCTTCTGTTCCCTTTGCTTCATGAGCTCTAAATCAATTTCTTAATTATTACCTCTCTTAGGAGGCTTTGCTTCTGACAAACTTAAACTTTGCTTGTCAGCAAGTTGATTCACATTTTTCTTCCAGCTAACTTATTGTTTTAATCAAACACTTCATTGTTGTAGGTTATTTTTATTTCTGGCCCAAGTGTCCATATAGACAATTTATTTCAGACAGATAAGTTTCTGTTTGTATGCATAGTTTTTGCATTTGATGCGACAGGAAGCGTCTCTACTGATGCATTATTGAGATTCTCAAACCTATTTTAATTTGTTAACTAACTTTCCTTTTTCCTATCAGAACCAAGGCAGAGCCTCCTATATACTATCTGCCAGCCAAACCTCTTCTTGATGATCCTGCAACAGTTGAACAACAAAGAGAACAGGCATGATTAATCCAACTCTCACTATTTCCCTTATCTTCGCCTATCTCTTTCTTAAGTTGTCATGTGTTGCATTCTGCATTAAGATTCATATTGTACCAGTAGCCTGAAATCCTCGTCCCAGAGAAGAAATTGCATTAAATTTGTAACACTTGCTGCATAATTTATCCAAGAAACTGCAACACAAATTGTGACAACTAATACTATTGGTTAACAAAATCCTGTTGGAAAAACACTCCTTCTTGGAGTTCAGTGAGAATATACTTTTTGTTCCTTTATCTTTAAATTGATAGCTTCTCATGTATGCCATTGTTGTGAACATCTTTAGCGCCAAGCTTATTGGTAAAACTCTTTATGATCATTGTAGTAACTTTAATATTCTCTTCTGAAGTCCATGCACGTAGGCTTGCAGCACTGAAGGCTCTTACTTCTGCTTCAGCAAACAGTTCTGAAATCTTGGAGAAGTTGTACGAAATTGTGTTTGGCATTCTAGAAAAGGTTTGCCTGCTTCTCATTATGTCTTTGCATAGTTACAACACGATATCCACCATACAATTGATGTCCTTTTAGCTCCATTTTCTTTATGCACTTCTCTGTACTGTGGCCTAATTAGTTAACTTTGTCAACAGATGATCTGTGTCAGCAATAAATGCTCCTTTTTTGGAGGGTTGCTTGTTGCACGAGCTACAATCTAACTTTGATTTTTCTTTTTAATTTTTTTTTCTACTTATAGCTTGCTTTTAGGTCTCTATGCCATTCACAAAATTCCTGTTTCTAATTCACATGATTTTTAATTTTTGAGATTAGAGATGTGAAACAAAAGCCTCGGAAGAGCATTTTAATAAAGCAAGGTGGTGATAAAGAGGTGATATTTCTAATCTTCTCAACAAAATTAATTGATGGTCGCCAAAGCTGGTTCATTTTGTTCTTTCTTTTTCTTATTTCATGGAGAAACTGAGGGCAAAAAGATGATGATATTTAAGTAATAGAGGATACAATCTGTCCATACTCCATGGCCATGTAATAAATGTTATTTTCATGGGGTATTCTTCTGAATCATATTAGTGTCATTTATCTGCGTGTTCACGTGAATATTGAACGGTTTCTGCATCTTGTCATGTATTTCTTTTTAGTTTCTTTTAAGGCTATGCCAGTATTTAAGTGTGAACAAAAATTTCACTTGTTGTTGCTGCTACTATTTGGTATTTACAATGATTGAATATCTGGATATTTGTATTTTTTTCTGAAAAATCAGAAGCTATTAGTGGGGGATTTGACTATTTCTTTAAAAGGACAAGTTATTTTTTTCTTGAGATTGAATTTAGTTTAGCAAGAGAAAATTGTTGATGACAATCTTTAAATATCCAGAAGGTTCATATAGTTTTGTTGGACATATAGAACTGATGTTTATTTTTGTAAAAGATTTGCCATCGTGGTAATGGTACAGTTTACATGTCAAAGATTGGTATACCATGTGTTTGCTACAATTGATGTCTTGTTCTCATGTATCAGTAATATTTTCTTGATAGAGTAATTGTATCCTTCTCATGTTCGCAGTAAAAAATTCATGATAATCTGCAATATGCTGCTCTTGGTGCTCTAAGAAGACTTCCTTTGGATCCTGGGAATCCATTATTCCTCCATCGAGCCATCCAAGGGTCGGTAGCTTGGATTCTTATCGAGACTTCTAGAGGTAACTTTATTCTTAAGAAAAAGATATATTTTTCCTTATCCTATCCGACTTGCGAGTATTTAAATTTAGTGAACTGAAGGACTAAATGAAGCTGGATTACTTTTCAACACAAATGAGGTTTGCCCAAGACATTTTGTTCTACATGCTAAATGTTTCCTTTTTTGCAATTCAAGTTATGTATACTGTATCTCATATGTTCCCTTAAATGAATTTTCTGGACCAGGCTATGTTCCTACAACTTTATTCAAAATGTAAGTGTTTTAAAACTGTAATTTTTTGACTCACTTGACAAGGGTAACCATGTCTGAGAAATAGTGAGATGCTTCTATTTTTTCCTCCAGTTAATTTACAATTTCTAGTTATCATTCTTTATATCATGGTTATCATACCACATGCTAAAAAATAGGCATCACATTTACACTTGGATGTTCCCATACCATGAGTGCACTGCTCATTCATTGAAATTTTGGAGAATCTACACTTGTACTTCTTTACCATTCTGCTATTTTGCTGAAGCTTCGAACCAGCAAATTTGGCTTTCTTTCACAAATTGCAGTTTCCAAGATTGTAGTTCTAATATGCTGACCTCCTCTTTTCTTACTGCAGAATCTGTATGTGAGTTTGATTAATTCAGAAGGAAGTGCAGTCTCTCGTCCAACAATTGTCAAAATTTTAATTGTACTTGCTGTTGGGAATCATCAACCATGCACATGTTACTTTCCCGAATCTGAAATAAACTATAAACTCCTTATCAGGGAAACAAAGCTTCCATTAGTCTTTCTTTAGTTATGCATAAACATAATTTTTGCATCCATTTTTTTGTGTGTTAATCTATTCCTCTTGTTTATTCATTATTCTACATCATCGCTAGGTGATGGAGAAAGGAGGGCCAGCTTCATGGAGAGGAAGATAAGCACGGTGAAGAAAAGCAGGACAGGTATAAAGTGTTTGGAAACTTTGGATAAATAGAGCTGGCTTTTAAAGTTCCTTTCTCAGATTTTTTCTCTCTTGGTTTTCAGAGCGATTATATAAGAACTCAGATCAAGTTCGGCGAGGAAGATTTGATGGCGACGTTGCTCAAGTTACAGATATGCAAGATTACAAGTAATCTATCTGTTTTGGCCTTTTTTGGGGGGACTTCAATGTGACTAGTGATTATAAATTTGGTTGTAGGATTTTTGTATCAACATGGAATGTGGTGGAAAGTCCCCAACAAAAAAAATTGAATCTTGAGAAATGGATCCATATATGATGTATGATATTTTGATGTATATATGATAATTTGAAGTGTGTTTGTTCAATATTATTTAATTATTTAAATAATTTAATTTTTAAATGGTATTTGTTGTAAATTATTGGCTGCCTCAACCAAAAGATAATGATTTATATTTGTTGTCAAACTATTGTTTTAATCACACACAAACAACGGTTTAATACTATTGTTAACCTGTTGTCGATTACATTAAAAGACAATGGTGAAAACTCATTGTTACACTGTTGTTATTGACTATAAACGACAACGATTTGTAACTGTTGATGTAGACCACCCCTTTTAACAACATGACCTTTAACAACAATGATTTTCGCCTACGACAACGGTGAACGCCCGTGGTTAATAAGCATTTTTCTTCTAGTGATATTTGACAATATACCAAGGTCTGGTCAATCTAACCAACGGTTAAGCCAAACGAGACTTGATGTTTGGTACGATAAACCCAAGATTGATCAGTTTGACCAAAGGATTAGCCAAATAGGACCTGATGTTTGGCAGAGTGATTAGTACCCAGGGTTGGTCAGTTTGACCAAGAGTTAACCAAACATGACTTGATGTTTGGCAGGGTGATCAAACATAGATCTGATATGTTTGACAATATACCAAGGTTTGATCAGTTAGAACAAGGGTTAGCCAAACATGATCTGTTGTTTGGCAGAGAACCCAGGGTTGGTCAATTTGACCAAGGGATAAGCCAAACAAGGCTTGATGTTTAACAGAGAGACTAAAACCTATCTGGTTGGTTAAACCAAGGACTAAGCCAAACAGGACCTGATGTTTGGCAGAAAGAAGTCTAGTTATGATCAGATGACTAGCAAAGAAGTCCTTGTCAAGGCACCGAAGACCTGGCCGAGGGTTGGACACCAAAGCCATGGTTTGAGGAATTGGGCACAAAATTCTGGTCGAGGATCGGACATGAAATCCTGGTGAGTGAAGCTAAGTTTTAGTGAGTGAAGCTGGGCACAAAGACCTGGCCGCGGGGTTGGGTATGAAATCCTGGTGAGTGAAGCTAGGTAAAAGTCTTGGTGAGTGAAGCCAGACAAGGTAAAGTCTTAATGAAGCTAGGTAGTGGAGATAGAAAAGTCTTGGAGAGTTAACTCCAAGCAAAAGCCTAGTAGGTTAGGTAGACTTACAGAATTTAGGCTTAGGATTATTTGTTTGTCTTGTGTTTGTTTGTCTTGCAGGAACCTGGAGCTGGAGGCAGGATAGGAGAGCAAATACAAAGGAACAAGGCCCGAGTCAGGAGCTCCCGGGGGCCCTCAAGGCATGGGGGCACCCCCATGACCCGGGCGCCCCTATGACATGGGGGCGCCTGAGAGGCCATCCTTATCCTTGTGTGCCCTGTTCGCTGGCTGGATCAAATTTGATGACGTGGATTGCGCCCCTATAGGCTCTCGGGTGCCCAGATGACTACTATATAAGGGGATTCGAGCCGAAGTTTCAAAAAATCAATTTCTCTATTCGACTACTCATTCTCTGCCAAGAAAAAGCGCTAAGACGAAGCTCTGCGACCAAGGAGGCTCCAGGAAGAAGTGCTTGACGCTTCAGACTTCTAGAGTTGGTCGAGACCTTCACTTTCGGTTTGATTTATTATAAGTTGTATTGTTCTTATTTCATTATTGTGTTTGTACTCAAAATTGTAAGACAGATTTCTCCGTCTTCGAAAAACTTCTAGAAAGGAGACCACTAGTGGATGGACGCTTCCCGTGATTAGACCTTGGACGTACTGATCCTGAGGGGTTGTGAACCAAGTAAAATCCCGCATGTTCTTGTTGTGTGTTTTTCTTATTTATTATTTCGCTGTGTACTAACACTCTTGATAGAAAGAACGATCAACGAAGTTCCGATAAAAAGTAAACGTCGATATTCACCCCCCTTCTATCAACGCCACTGATCCCTCATACATAAGCCGACCATGGGGCCATGATCAAGTCGACCAAGGGGACACAAGCAAGCTAGCTAAGGTGCCGTCTGCAAGCTAACAGAGATGGATCGAAGAGTTGGTGAATTTGACCTAATTTCCCTCTCCTCACAATTTAATAAGATTTAACAACCAAATTAAAATTCAGTTGGTATTTACCGTCTAAATTAGAATTCATTCAGTATTTAGCGACTGAATTTAGATTTAATCTCTAAATTTGACCTAATTTCCTCAACCCGATCCCCTTCCATTTTAATAAGATTTATAGATGGAATTAGAATTCAACCCGTAAATACTGACTAAATTAGAATTCAGTCAGTAATTACCAACCAAATTTGAATTCCGTCAATAGATTTGCCCTAATTTTCCCGATCCGCCCCTCCCTTCTCCTTGCTTTTTTTCCCGACTGCCACTTCTCCGGTGAACTTCTCTTCGGCACATCTCTCCGTCTCCTCTCTCTCTCCCTCTCTAGTAAGTTTGGTGTTTATTTATTTATTTATTTTGATTTTGCTTATTTTTGTCCATTATTCATACGTCATATTGAATTAACATTTAGAAGGAATTAGGTTGGCTTTTATGACATATCTTTCATCTTTTAATGATAAAAGATTATTATAAAATAGATGAGTATTTAGATTTAAATTTCTTGAAGAAAAAAACTCTGAATTACAAATTCTGATGAAATTTGTATTTATAAAATTTAAGAAGAATAAATTCAATTTTTAAAGTTTTTTATCCTCAAAATATTTTAACATATTTAAATAATTTTATGGACTGAATTATTTTGATTGAATCAAAACTCAGTCCGTATTTAGTTCCGTTCCGTTAGTAAATTATCGACTAAATCTTCATTCAATTAAAAAAATATCGATTGAATTTGGATTCAGTCAGTAGAATATCGATCGAATCCTAATTCAGTCGGAAAATCTAAATTCACGGATTGAATTAGAATTTATTGGATATTGCACCGATAGATATATGATTTAATCGTTAAAATCCTATTATTTAGCGACGGAATCTAATTTTATAGTTATTTGAAGATATTCTTATAGTGTTATAGTTTTGATCGTCAAGAATATTTTCTTTTATTCTTTTCTCTAGAATATGAGTTTTAGATACCTATTTTCTTCTATTTTACTGAATTAACATAGCTTTGACATTCATTTTCTAATTAACTGGTCCAATAAGCCTTTAAATTGAGCCATTATGATGTTTTTATAGTGGAGTCAGAGCGATCCTACAAAATCTACTATTGAGAAGTACCAAAATGATCTAGGAGCATTTGGAATTTTTTTTTAGTGGAGTTAGAGCTGGATGGTTACGATCTTATGTTACAAAGACTCAATATATTTAGTGTGTTGGATATTATTATTATCCCTATTAGGTGGATTTATTTGTAAGTTACACATGTAAATATAATCTGAGCTCTTAAAGTGATCTAACTTATGTTTATTGAGTTTCGGATTATTGGATGCGGGTTCAATGTATAGAACCCTTTAGACCAATATGTTATTATCTATGGGCCGATAACAGATTGGATTTCTATATAAAGGGGAGGTCCCCAAGGGTTTAGGTATTATATTGACCTAATTTCTTGTTCCCCATTGACAAGAAACTTTACGGCCGTCAACTCTAAGCCCCTTGGAAGATTCTCCTTCTTTCCGCTGCATTTTCTTCCACAGGGATCAAGCCGAAGACGTCACGACAAAGACGATGGCTAATCAATCAGGTTCTTTGTCTTTCAGTTTATGTCTTTTATTTATGTTATGTCATGATTCGATGAAATAATAAATCCATGCTTATATATATTATGTTTTCTCTTCGAGTTCTTATTTGGTTTTCTAGAATTCATACGGTTAGGAGAAAACAAAATGTTCTATCAATTGGTATCAGAGTCTTGGCTTTGTTTCATCGTTTTTATGGTAATAAAGTTTAAATTTTTTTCGTCGATTTATTGTATGTATGCTAGATTAAGTTTTTCTAGTTTAATACATTTTTTTATCGTCGAAAATCATTTAAAAGAAAATTCTAGAATAGACTTGTTTTCTAAGTTTTTCATATCTTATGTGAAAAAATACGAAAACGACGGAAGAACCGTTATGTTTAACCTAATTTTTTTTAGATTAAATTGTGATGGTTTAATCGATTGGCTTGGTCAATCAATCGATTATCAAGACTAAAATTATGAACAAAATAAATTTGATTTAATTGATTGCACAAATTTATTTTAATCAATTATCGTCTTAAATTTGTGATAAGATGAATTAGGAATTATATTGATTAAATTTTTTTTTATCGATGAAAATTTCTTTCATGTGAAATTTTTTTTTTTCACATCGAAAAAAAAACTATTTCGTAGAAACAGTAAAATGAATTTTATATACATAAAAGGCTAATGCATCAAATATTTTTTCTTGATGAAGAGATTAAATAATATTATTTAATTATAGAACTATACTCTAATTTTAAAGGAGGGTTCTATATACGATATAGTCATATATATTAAGCTTTTAGATCGATTGGGATAATCAATTGGATCATACCATTTGATTATCATATAGTGTCAATCGATTAATGATCTTAATTTTGAGGTGTCAAGACTAATAAAAAAAATTATCTGTTCGATTAAATATCTAGAATTTTCTTGGGTCTATCTACACAACATGCTACTAAATTGAACTATTATGTCGACCGAAAGGAAGGCACCTTAGGTCGGTTTAGTATATTTTGTGTTGGTAGACGTATATCTATGCTAAGAGCAATTGACCCAAAGGAAGGTTGCTTTTATGCCAGATATATTTTCAAGATAGTTTACAATTATTGAACATAATTTATTTTGTTCTGATCATGCACAAAATATGTCGGCCCAAAGGAAGACATATTACGTGACAGATTAAAGTTGTTGTAAGCTATGGACCAAAATATAACTCATATAAAGTTTCATATTATGCACACAATGGATTGGCCCAAAGGAAGGCACATTGTGTGGCCAATTAAAGGCTGAGTTATATCAGAGAGTACCACTAACAAATTATATTTTAATCTACACATTAAAATGCAATGTTATATGTGGTATCTCATAAGGAGCCCATTTAAATGCATTTAAAATTTTATTTATTTGCATAATTTTATTATATATATATATATGTTCTTAGCTTTAGTTAAATCGTGAGCCTAAATAAATTTTTCCTTTTTTTTTAATTTTAGTGCAATTTGTAACTGCCAACATTAATACCATCCCAACATTAACTGGTTCGAATTTTGCTGAATGGAAAGAATATGTGATCGTAGTCTTAGGCTGCATGGACTTGGACTATGCATTAAGGAATGACCGTCCCACACCTTTGACCAATTCTAGCACTATAGAGCAGAGGGCTGAATTTCAGCAGTGGGATAAATCAAATCGCATGAGTCTAAGCATCATTAAGCTTTCCATACCAGCACAAATAAAGGGCTCAATAACAGAGAGTGAAGATGCTAGGAGGTTCCTTAACCAACTGGCAGACCGATTCACCTCAAATGAAAAGGTCGAGACTACCACACTTCTTACGAAGTTGGTAACCATGCGGTACAGTGGTAAAGGAAACATAAGAGAGTACATTATGGAGATGTCCAATATAGCGACAAGTCTGAAAGCACTAAAACTTGATATGTCTGAGAGTATGTTAATGCATTTCGTCTTGATGTCTCTGCCTGCACGGTTCACTCCTTTTAAGAGATCGTATAATACTCAAAAGGAAAAGTGGACATTGAATGAGCTTATTGCTCAATGCGTGCAAGAGGAGAGGAGTGTAACACCCAATAATTTTCTGGTATTATTAGGGATTTTTCGGAATTTTCTAGCAATTTTTCGGAATAAAAATGAAAAAAAAAACTTTAAAGGGGAGCCGGGGGTTCGAACTCGCAACCACAGGGAGGAGCAAACCCTTAAGGGCGCCCAGCTGACCAGACGGGCTAGGGTATCAAGCACAGAAAAAAAAGGAGCGAAATTATATTATAGGTGAGTTAAGCTTTTCATGAAGAGGTATTTAAGCCCCGCTTAAGTTGCTTGGAAAAGGGAGGCTAGGGTTGGTGGTCGGCGCAAACAGAGAGGGCGAGGGGCTGCGAAACAAAAGAAAACTCGAGAGATCTCTTTCTCCTCCTTCCTCTTGAGTAGAACATCTAGGGCTTCTTCCCTAGGGTCAATGAGGGAGGAGATTTGCGCGAAGAAAGGGAAGAGAAGGGCTACGTTGGGATTTAAACCATATTTAGTGAGTTTTCTTCAAGAAAGAGTAAGTAGATCACTCACCTGCAATAGGAGTAGTTTTCGTATGTATGTTCTTGTTGTAGAACCATGTTTTATGATGCATGCTTTAAGAATATGGTTATCGTGTGTTTTAAGTTTGTAAAGATGCATGTTTTCTCATGATAGAAATCTATTTGGTTTAGACTTGGTGTATGTAAGCTAAGCATAATAATATTTAATTCTTGAAAAGTCCCAAAATGAGGTTGGGATTAAGGGCACGCAAGGTGCTCGATGAAAGTCTCAAGTAAGAAAGGTAAAGGTGTTAAGTGCAAATTTATGCAAAAGTAAGATAGTTTGATACGTATAAGTACTAGAGTAAGAAAGTATTTTATTTTCAGAAAGTGACATGTACCGGGCAAAGGGAAGGCCCACCGAAAGTTAGAAAGAAACTCTAACAAGGTGCGGTGGCTAGCTACCCCGCAACCTATTAGAGAAGCGCGCAATTGGTACATTGATACCATGGTACAATGTCAAGGCCTAAAGAAAGTTGAATATTATTTTCAAGTATATAAGTATTTACAAGTATTTTAGCTTTGAGTGCATGTCTTTACTTCAATAAGTTCATATTGATACTTTGCGAGCATGATAAGGAGTAAGAGTAAGGAGGTTGGTGTTTTAATGTATGAGCATGTTAAGTTTGCAAATGTTTTATGCAAGTAATGTTTTTGTAACATGATTTAGCATGATAAGAATATGAAAGTTTTTCCTCTGTGCATGGATTTTGGAAGTAAGCATTCTTTGAACTGAACATGTTTATTGTCGATAGCATGGATTTGTGAGTTTAGGATTTACTTACTAAGCATCTTGCTTATTAGTTGCATTTCCTCCTATTGCAGATAAAGGTAAAGAAAAAGCATAAGTTATGGAGGTGATCAGGACTTGCATTGATGTTCAGTGGCGGCGGAACCGTGGAAGAGATCTTTGGGTTAAGTCTTATAGAAACTAGTGGTTTATGTTTTGGATTGTTAGAACATAATGATTTTGTGTAAACTTTGCATAGAGACAAGGTTGAGTACAAAACTCTAGTATAGCTTTAATATTTAATGTTTTGGTTGGTAAAATGTGAACATTGTGTTTATCTCCGTATAGAGTCAAAAGTTGATACAATCTTTAGCATAATTTCATATGGTTTGGTAGTCTTGTTAAATTCCGCAAAGATTCTAATTTCAAGTCATTAGATTTGTTTGGAGTTGCTAGGATGTTTATAAAACTAGCATAGAGTATAGACATGGTGTTATGTCCTTGTATGTCTTGAAAGTATATGATTTGTGTATGTCTTTAGCACGATTTTGATTGGTGAAGTCAAAGGTTAAGGTTAAGTGAGTAAAGGTAAAGGTAGTAGTAAGCGAGCGACGATCCGGCTTAAGTATAGAGAATGTTAGAGAAGTCGGGTCATCACAGAGTGGTATCAGAGCAAAGTTTCCACCCTTCCGCCACACTGACATCAAACATCAATCCTGCCGCCTGCCAAGTAAGAAGTTCATGTATTGTAGTATTATATGCTTTCTTTATTGACTGCTAGTATCAATAAGTGCATGATGATTGAAAAGTATGTGAGTATTATTATTGTATGCTAATGTATGCATAGAGATAGTGAAGTAAGTTAGTAAGAGATAATGAGCATTTATTTCTTATTTATTTTCTGTACACCATAGAGTAAGAGAGATGGCAAGAGGACGTCCCAGAATTATCCGCAATGAGGAGCAAGCTCCTAGAGAACAGGAGTCAACTGAGTCAGTACCACCCACGGATCTTCAAGGAGTGGTGGCCCAGCTTCAGAGGCAACTTGCTGAGCAGCAGCAAGTTATTGCTGCCTTGATGGCTAATCAGCAGGCCACTCCTGTTGCCACGCCAGTGGCGCCAGTGGCACAAGTAGTGGCACCAGCGGTGACAGAGACTCCCCCAGTACCTCTGACAAGAGAAGTGAGACAGGAAGCATATCTGATCCAGTGGCAGAGACTGAAGCCCGAGAATTTTTCTGGCACAAGTGAACCATGGGATGCTCAGGCATGGTTCAAAACGATGGAAAGTATAATGGAGTTACTGGACTGGCCCGAAGTGGAGAAGATAAAGTGCACATCCTTCTGCCTTACTGGAGATGCTAGGATGTGGTGGGAAAGAGTGAAAGCTAAGAGGAATGTGAATCAGATGACCTGGGCCGACTTTGAAGCAGAATTTCTAGAAGAGTACTTTCACATGAAAGTGACCAACAAGCACTATGATGAATTCACTGAGTTCCGTCAAGGAGATCTAACTGTAGATGAAGCAGTGAAGAAGTTCAATCGACTAGCTCGCTTGTGCCCGGAGTTAGTCAGTACTGAAAAGGAAAGGGTCAGGCTAATGCTCAAGATGCTGAGGCCTCAGATAGCTCTGAATGTGGCCGGCAGTGGAAATAGACCCCAGACTTCAGAAGAACTAGTAAGTAGTGCTTTGATCACTGAGCACTACTTAAATAGTATAAAGGCCACACGTGTACAACAACAACAGGCAGCAGCCCAGAAGCCCCAAGGGAATCCTCAGAACCAACAGAATTGGAAAGGAAATTCAGGCAAGAGGAAGCAGTGGGACCAGAAGACTTCTGAGGGCAACAAAGGGGGTGCATCAAGCAAGCAACTCAAGTATTCTCCTTGCCCGAAGTGTGGGAAGACACATCCTGGAGTGTGTCGTCAGGGCATGAGCGGATGCCATATTTGCGGAGCAGAAGGGCATATGATGAAGGCTTGCCCTAACCGGTCGAGTGTTGGCGGGTGTTATATCTGTGGAGTAGTAGGGCACCTGGCCAAGGCGTGCCCTAAAGCAAAGCCGCCTCCACCACAGCTTCTTCAGTACGGGGGTGGACCTGCTCAGCTGCACCAGATGCAGCCAGTTATGGAGGGATCTTATTACAGTCAGGCGAGGATGGAAGCCCCACCAGCCACGACCAACGCCAGGGTTTTCGCCATCACCAGGGAAGAGGTGGCAAATGCTCCTAACATGGTCACAGGTCGAATACTCATCTCATCTCAATATGCTATTGTGTTATTCGATACTGGGGCAACCCATTCTTTTGTATCCATACGTTTCTCTAAAAAGCTAGGGATCCCACCAGAAAGTTTGGGTCAGAAATTTTTAACCACCTTACCGTCAGGGGAAGTAATGGCCTCTACTCAGAGGCTAAGGGCAGTACCAATCTGGATTTCCAACCGAGAGCTCTATAGTGACTTGGTAGTCCTTGAGATGAAGGATTACGATGTCATTTTAGGGATGGATTTCTTGAGCAAGTACAGTGCTTCTATAGACTGCCGCAAGAGAAAAGTCAAGTTCACACCAGAAGCAGAACCTTCATTTGAGTTTATTGGAGACCCAAGGAGAAAGGCGAAGAGGTTCCTATCTACCTTACAAGCTCAGAGAATGTTAGAGAAGGGGTGCTCTGGTTTTCTAGCTCATATAGTGGATGCAAGTCAAGGAGAAGGATTGAAGAGAGAAGAAGTGAGGGTAGTCTGTGACTATCCTGAGGTGTTTCCTGAGGAGTTACCAGGACTCCCTCCTAATCGGGAAATTGAGTTTGAAATTGAGTTGGCCTCAGGAACCAACCCAATTTCGAAGGCACCTTATCGCACGGCGCCAGCAGAACTGAAAGAATTGCAAGAACAATTGCAAGAGCTGCTTGACAAGGGTTTCATCCGCCCTAGTCATTCACCTTGGGGAGCTCCTGTACTGTTCGTCAAGAAGAAAGATGGATCTATGCGAATGTGCATAGATTATAGAGCTTTGAATAAGGTAACCATCAAGAACAGATATCCTTTGCCAAGGATAGATGACCTATTTGATCAGCTAAAGGGAGCCACAGTGTTCTCCAAGATAGATCTGCGATCAGGTTACCATCAGCTCAGAGTGAAGGAGAGTGATGTGCCAAGGACTGCTTTCAGTACAAGATATGGGCACTATGAGTTTGTGGTTATGCCCTTTGGAGTGACAAATGCCCCTGCAACGTTTATGGATCTAATGAATAGAGTGTTCAAGGATTTTCTGGACAAGTTCGTCATTGTCTTTATTGATGATATCCTAGTGTATTCAAAGACTCAGGAAGAACATGACGAACACCTGAAGATGGTATTGCAAACCTTACATCAGAAGGAGTTGTACGCCAAATTCTCAAAGTGTGAGTTTTGGCTTGACCAGGTGGCCTTCCTAGGCCACATCATTTCCAAGGAAGGTATTATGGTAGACCAAGCCAAGATTGAAGCAGTTAGTAACTGGAGTCGACCAAAGAATGCCAGTGAGATCAGAAGTTTTCTGGGTTTGGCAGGGTACTACAGAAGGTTTGTAGAGGACTTTTCAAAGATAGCTTCTCCACTTACAGCCCTACCAGAAAGAATAAGAAGTATGAGTGGACTGAGGACTGTGAGCAGAGCTTCCTTGAGTTGAAGAAGAGACTGACCAGCGCTCCTATCCTTACAGTACCCGAAGGTGATAAGAGCTTTGATATTNAGTCAACTTTGGTAATAGTGATTGATGTTTACGCATCATTTACTCATAATCTAGATATTTAATTTTTCCAATACATTAATTTTAAAATTGATAGGTTCAATTCTACAAAAAAAATTTTACCGATCGTTAAAAAAGTCACATAAACTCATCCAAGTGATCAATATTTTTTAGATTATCATCCCACTAAAAGTAAGGGGGCGTTTGATTTAAATTTGTTAATCGAAATGGTAATGAATTTATTGAGGGGTCAATGATAACGAAAATTATGATTGCATTGGTAGTGCTCGGTTAAAATCCTAGAATGAAAATTATTGTTATTGATAATGTTTAGTTCAGTTCAACTTTAATAATGAGAATTTATAAAATTTCAAAGTTACCTAAAATAATAAAATTACTACAAAATAGAGAAAATGAAATAAAATGAGTTGAGAGATAATGTAGAAAAATATAGAGAGAGAAATTATGAGAAGTGAGGTAGAAAAAGAAATTAGAAGAAAAAATAAGAGAAAATATGATAATAGAGAAAATGAAGATTAAAAGTAGAGAAAGAAAGTAGGATAAGATAGATGTGATAAAAAAGAGAGGGAGGAATTATTAAAAAAATATAGAGAGGGAAAATGAGAGAAGAGAGGTCGAGAGAGAAAGTTGTATAGAAAATATAGGGAGAGAAAGCGATATAAAACATAGAAAAAATGTTTAAAATAAAGATAGATAAATTATAATAAGAGAGGTAGAATGAGAAAATGATATTGAAAATATATAATGAGAAAATGAGATGAGAGAGGTAGAGAGACAAAGTGATATAGAAAATGTAGAGTAAGAAAGTGATATATATCATATATAGAAAAGGTAAAAAAATAAAGATAAATAAATTATGATAAGAGAGATAGAGAGACAAGAAAATGAGATGAGAGAGATAAAAAGAGAAAGTGATATAGGTAATGTAGAGAGAGAAAAGAATAAAGATATAGAGACAAATTTAAAAATGTAGAGAGAGAAAGTAAAATGAGAGAATATAAAAGGAGATAGTAAAATGAAAAATATAAAATAAAAATAAGAGTGTTTTGTATATATAAAAATGAAAGAATGATTGAGGAGTTTGATTGATGAAGGGAATAGGGAATAAAAATGAGAAAATGATTCTCTTATTTTCATTCCCATTGATAGATATATACTAAACTGTGTCAATAAAAATGATTATCATCGATTTTCATTTCCTATTTCTTATTATTATAAATTAAATGCCCCTAAATTTTAGCTAAAATTCGACCCATACATGTTTGATTAATTATTTGAAAAATTAAACCACTGCACCGTTATCAGAACGTCATTCAGTCATTCTTTCCCACACGGTTCACAGTTTCAGACATATCAAAACTGATAAACTAACAATTATTATTATTATTATTATTATAAAGTTCTGATTCTTTTGTCTGAATATTATTGTATAATTTAACTTGGTTCAAGAGTTCAAATGAAAAATAATCGATACATTAAAAATATATTTAATGCATGCATGAATATATTGTATAATTATATAAGGGGGTTAAGATTAATAATCTATTTTTAGTTGTCAATTTCCACATGAAATGCACGAGTCTACTTTAGCAAAGTTAAGATATATATATACATCACTAAAATTCAACTTTTGAGAGCCCCACTAATTTAATGGTTGCTTGCTTGTCTAAAATTAAAAAAAAAATAAGATCATTAACAAATTATTATATTATATTATTTAATATTGTAGGTGTAATGATGTCTCGAGTGGCTAAGTTTAAATATATTATTTTGATGTACGTTTCACAAAGAGTTTAGGTTATCTTTTTATTTTGGGCATCTGATTAATTTTTTTAATGGACATCAGTATCTCATTTACGTCCATTAATCTTGAATGTGAATGTGAATGTGAATGTGATTGATCTACTCTCTTAAAAATTTCATCTATCAGTTAAGGAACTGTTCATAATAGATGATTCATCAATTCAATATTCTTATATCAACCATCTATTAAAAAAATTTATCTATTAATTCGTTAAAACTAAAATTTAATCCTTAAATATTTAAAAAACTTAGAAGACATCATTCTGTTGTATCATTATTTAGGAGCTTGTGTTTCTGATTAATGATGGTAAAAGATTATTCGTTCATTCCAATGACCCCGCCAATCCATCTCAGGGTTAATACAGAGTAGGTAAATCACAGTGATTATTAACTCAGACAATGAGTAGCGCATAAGAGAGGACAGACGACTAACTTCATTAGGATATGATCCTCAGACCTCATGATGATAATACCTCATTCGCTAGCCATTAATCTATCCTGGAGAGACTTTGTGTATCTGATTAATGGCGGCAAAAGATAATTTACTCGTCCCAACGTTCCGCTAATCTGTCCTAAATTTAATATGAAAGAAATAAATTATGAAGATTATTAACTGAAATGACTAACATATGAGGAAGGACAGATATATGAATTCATCTTGATTTATCTTCAAACTCCATGATGATACATATGTTAATAATCAGTCTATCATGTCATGAACACTTGTGTATCTGATTAATGGATTGAGGGTAGAAGAGTTTAATGGGATCAAGTTGTGTTGATGGCGAGAGTATCCGCACAATGAAGTTTTCAAATGGTCAAGTTTGACCCGGAGCTTATAAAGTTGCATATAGAATTTGAAAAGCTAAAGACTTAATAGGATTGAGTTGTATTGACAATAACTTTTACATGGTCAAAATTGGATGGATATGTTCGATGGTTCAAAAGTCTAAAATGAGGTTTACTTAAAGGCAGGACGGAGATCTTGATTGACAGCAATATAATCTAGTTAATAAAATAAAAATATATAAAATTTTATAATTAAAAAATATCACAAATTAATTATTTTATAATTATTCTTTTCAAATTTTTTATATTTTAAAATCTTTATATAATAACGTTATTATTAACCGTTAGAATTTTTTTTTGATTCTAGTTAAACAATAAAATTATATCTTTAACAACTTCCATCATAAAAATTACTCTCTCTATAATTACAATAGATAGAATTAATATTGTAAAAAGTTTATGGACTAATAGATACACCATATTTTTCTTGACATAACTAATTTCTATGAAAGAATAGCAGAATTTTTTAATCCTAGAAATACTTTGTTAGAACATATATCACATATATAAATTTCAAGTTGATCATCAATCATGATGAAATTAAATCTTGTGGATAAAACTCGTATCAATTTTTTTTTGTCAAAAGTTAAAAATAATTTGTGGACACAAACAAGTTACATGAAGGAGAGTAACTCCATCCTTGCATATGAGGAATGATTATTTAACTCTTAAAATTATATAATACTATAAAATAAATCAACATGTAAATTTGTCACTGATGGATTAGTTGTAAATATGAACGTGATTATTCTGTATAGCTCCATTATCATGAAATGAGTGAATTCTAATATATATATTGTGTTTGATTTTTTTTTATTTTTAAAACATTTTTTTTTAATTTCATGTACCATTTTAAGCTCTGTCCATGCTTAAAGGTGATTGACTAAGCATAACATGGAGAGATGAATGCATCCAATGGATCTAACATTCTTTGTGTGGACTGGGGATGCTTGTTGGTTCTATGGCTTCTAATGTTAGCAAAAAGTGATTCGCTCGTCCTCAGTGCCCTTGTCAATTCGTCCCAAGATCAACACAGAGGAGGTAAATTATGGGGGCTACTAGCCCAGATGTTGTGGCTAGTATGTGGAGAGGATGGACACACTGATTTTGTCAGATTTTGACTCTCAGATCTCATGTTGGCAACACTCACGTATTAATCATCAGTCCATCCGATGAGAACGATTCGATGGAAAGGTAGACTCAATGGCAAGACAAATGATGACATGAAGCAAGCTTGAAAGTTTTGCTGCATCTAAGGGACCAAACGCTTGGCAAAGTGGAATCAGAGGTGTGAAGTATTGACAAAACATACGTGAACTATGAGAAATGATGAATGGAGATGTTTGCAAGTTAGTCATTGCCGGCAGATAGTAAGACTATTATCTTAGTCCTCATTGGAGTCGGATGTATGCATGGTTAGTCGACTGAATCTCTAGAGAAGATATCGAAATAATCTTTAGACCTGACAATAACACTTACATTTGGAGGATCCAATATTTCTAACCATAGTGTTTGGACTTTCCATTATAACCTAATATAACTTTCAAAATATTATTAATTATTTATATGATGAATAAAATAATTTTAAAATAAAACTAATGTGTTAATAAAATTTAAATAATTTAAGTTTTTCTCGTAGCAAAGAGTTGTGATCGAGGTTTGAGTGGTGGTACGCTTACGAAGTCGGGCGCGAGGAGCAAAGAGGTGTGAAAAAGATGAACCAGGCAGCAGACAAATTGAATCGGAGTGATCGGTCCGGCCCCATGGAAGTTTTCCACCGGTCACCAGAATAAATCGGGAAGCGCTCGCGGTGGCAATCTAGAAGCCCAGCGTCCCAGGGTTCGCGCCCCATTTGGAGGAAAAATTCCTGTAAAATGCGCCGTAGTTGGAGATCGAACCACGGATGCCTAGGTTAACAACTAGGTACCTTACCGCTACACCATAGCCCCGGGGGCGGAGCAAAGAGGTGTGAGGTTAAGAAGGGAGATGTCAAAGTTGGAAATTAAATGGAACAATAAAAGGGGGATAAAAACAGAATGGAGTGTGTATGGATTTTTAATTTCACATTATAAGTTTCATGATATCACATGCATGTATGAAAGATATTCTCTTTCAGGCATGAATACGTAAGGGTACAAATCTAGCGCATCTAGGGTTCGAATTATACTGAACTAAATTGATTCGTACTACAAAAATATTAATGAATAGCGACGGATTATTTTTATTGTCCGTTGTTATTAGCGACGGATAGATAGTATCCGTCGCTAAGATTGCGCCTTAGGTCAAACCCCTAACTATAGCGACGGACTTGGTCAAAGCCGCCGCTATTTCCGTCGCAATATTAGGTTAAAAATGCGACTCGGGCCCCCCTAGCCATGCGATCAGTTCGTCTTAGCTCTCCCCGTCTCGGACGCTTCTCGGCGCTTCTCCTCCGGCGAGCCCTCCTCCGATCCCAGGTACGCTAAGTTACATTTTCCGATTTTTTCTTCATTGTTTTGTGCTTCCGCGGAGGCGTGGTGTTCTCTGACCAGGCGCTGCCGTGCGCATCCTGCCGTTGCCGTGCGCATCCTCCCGCGGCGGGGCGTGGCCTGTCGCAGCGGCGCGAGTTCTGCCGCGGCCGCGCGCGGCTTGATGCGGCAGCAGATGCCGCCGTCCTTAGCTGGCGGCGGCCCCAGCTGGCGGCGGGCGCTGCAGGCGCCACCCCAGGTCCCGGTATCTACTAGTAATTAATCAATGGAACATCTGATTAACTAATTTAATTAATCAGTTTAATTAGATTAAATTAATATATTTGATTATTTAAGTGTTTAATTAATTAATCAGATTAAGTGTTTCATTAATTAATTAATCAGATTACGTGTTTAAGTTATTTGTTTGATTAATTAGATTAATTTATTAGTATAACATCAATATCAAATTTGATTATGGATCATAATATGTGTGGTTTGATTAATTAGAATAATTTTGTTTGATTATTAGGATAATATATCTTATTTGATTAATTAGAACTTGGTTAATTAGATTAAATTATGTTTGATAATTCAGTTACAATGTATTCGAACAAAGCATGGATGTATAATAAGTTAGATAATGGATTTATCCGTGACGAATTTTTTGCTGCAGTGGAAGAATTTGTGTACTTTGCAAAGTGTCATCCTGAGTGTTTGAATGACATGGAGTTGAAGTGTCCATGTAATCAATGCAAATATAGAAATACAGCTTTCCGTGATGAAGATACAATGAAAACTCATATCTGTAGGTATGGGTTTGTTCCAGATTATTACAACTGGTATTGTCATGGAGAGCCGTATGTATTTGAATTTGGTGGACTTTCTGTTGCTTCATCATCGAACTCAATTGCACCAGAGACATCATATGGCCATGCTGATGCAATGTAATCAATGGTTTACAATGCAATGAATGCTTTTGATCAATCAAATGTAGAACAAGTACCTACTTCTGAAGTTCAGAAAATGTATGACATGTTAAAGGCTAGTGAAAGAGAATTATGGGAAGGTATTCCATCTGGTCATTCTCAATTATTTACTACTGCAAGATTATTGAATATGAAGGCAGAACATCATTTCTCAGAATGATGTTATGATGATATATGTCAACTTATGTTAGAGTTGCTTCCAACTGATAACTGCATGACTGATAGTTTCTCAACACTAAAAAACTAATCAGAGACTTGGGGTTGCCAGTTGAGAAGATACATTGTTGTGTCAATAATTGCATGATCTATTGGAACAAAGATAGTGAGTTGATGGAATGCAAAATGTGTAATCATCCTCGTTACAAGCATGGTGCTCGGATGGTAAATCAGAAGAAGAAGAAAAATATTCCCTACAAAGTCATGTGTTACTTTCCTTTGACTGCTAGACTCCAACGTTTGTATGCATCAGCAGCAACAGCAAGTCATATAATCTGGCATCAAAACCATGGACATGATGGAGACATTATGTGTCATCCTTGTGATTCCCCTGCATGGAAACATTTAGATTCAACATTTTCTTCCTTTGCTATAGAACCACGTAATGTAAGACTTGGACTTTCTGCAGATGGATATCAACCATTTGGAAGTTATGGACAACAATATTCATCATGGCCAGTTATCTTAACACCATACAACTTACTGTTGGTGCAAGTTGCATCAATGATGTTCTCCTTTAAGTGTTTTAATGTTTGACAATACACTTAAGTCAGTGATACAATGAACAGACAAAGGGGAGCAAAGGAGAAGTAACCTAAGTTGAAGAAAAGTCCTAGTTAACCTAGGCACTAAGACCTGGTGAGTGAAGCTGGGCACTAAGACCTAGTGAGTGAAGCTGGGCACTAAGACTTGGTGAGTGAAGTTGGGCACTAAGTCCTGGCAAGGGCTGGGCACCGAATACCTTCTCGGAAGGTGGGCACTAAGTCCTGGTCGGGGACTGGGCAAGAAGACCTGGCCGAGGGTTGGGCACCGAAGACCTGGTTCGGGGAATTGGGCACGAAGACCTGGTCGAGGGTTGGACACCTAAGTCCTGGACCTAGGGTTTGGGCACGGAGTCTTGGTCCGAGGGACTGAGCAACTTAGCTGAGCGATAACTAAGGACAGGAGTAGAGACGGGTCAGGGTTTGGGCGTCTCGAGGTCCGGAGGTATCGGAAGCTAAGCAAAAGTCCACCCGAAGGACAGGGTAGCAACCGTCTCCTGAAAGGAGTAGGTGAAAGGCGCGTTCTCGGGGGTGGGAACTTGCGCCGGTTCGACCTATGGTTTCGTACAAATTCGAAGTCCGAACCAAGTCCTTAAGCCTAATATTGTATGTATATGTGCTTTGTGTTTGTGTATCTTGCAGGTACCAAGAACCGGAGACAAAGCAGGCAAGTTGCTGGAAAATGGCTGATGGGGGCGCCCCCACTGTTGGGGGCGCCCAGAACAGGGCATAAAACCCAGTAATGGGTTAAAAGGCTTGATGGGGGTGCCCGAGATGATGGGGGCACCCCCAGCCCAAGAGAAAATGCAGTTTAAGTGATGAAAGCAGAATAGGCTCCAAATGGGGCGCCTGGAGCGTCTGGGGCACCCGGGTTCAAAGCTGTTTTGCTGTTTCGAGGTCGAAACACAGGATAAGCCTTCACGAGGGCCCCCGGAAGGTCCGGGGCACCCTGGTCAAAGGCTTTATCAGCTGCGGCGAGGTCGGCGCAGGGATAAGGTTTGACCGGGTTTATCGGGGCGCCCCGACGTCCAGGGTGCCCCCAGGAGTGCTATAAAAGGGGCCTTGACCCCTCTGCTTCAGACACAACTGCTAAGTGGCATTCAGATCATTCTGACAGACGACAACGCGCTAAAGATGAGGCTCTACGACTGGGAAGCTCCAGGAGGAAGTGCGCGGCACTTCGGAGGTCCAGATCGGCCGAGCGTCAACTTTGTTTTGTTCGGTTTGCATTTAATTTTCCGTACTTAATTTTCTGTACTTGTGCTTGTATTTCTACACTGTAAGACGGGTTTTCTCCGCCTCCGGAAATTCCAGAAAGGAGACCAATAGTGGACTCACGCCGAGTACATAGGCCTTGGACGTACTGACCCTGGGGGGTTGGGAACCAAGTAAATAAATCCTGCTGTGTCCCTGTGTACTGCTTTTATTTTGTTTATTTACTTTTCCGCTGTGCTACTAACGTTCTAAGTTCAGAACGATCCGAGTTTTTCTACGAAGTTCAGCGAGAGTTTTTCACGGTCGATATTCACCCCCCTCTATCGACGGCACCGGTCCTACAATTGGTATCAGAGCCGAGCCGCTCTTCACCGGACTAACCACCGACGGAGCAACGACGCCAGGAGTTGAGGGGGAGCCCAGGGGTGAATCAGGTATATTTTAGTTAAAATGTCTATTTTTAAATTTCATATTACATGTTTTAAGTGCAGAGAGAGAGAGAGAGCACTATAAAAGTCAGTTCCCTACTTGTAAGACTCGATCTACACCACCGGCGGCAAAGGAGACACCAGCGCCAGGAGTCCGGAAAAACAAAGATCACGTACAATGCTTCAAGTGCAGAAAATACGGACACTACAAGAACAAATGTCCGACAAAGGTACGTAAAATTTACATTCTGAAAAGTTTCAAAATTCCTGCACCGTCTTTAGATAATTTAGTTAATTTTTCTGATAAATTAGATTTACTGCATAGTAAAATTAATATCTTGCATGACAAATTAGAAAATGCAAATATGACTAAAATATCTGACATTAATTATTTAATTCAGAACATTAATTCAGTAATTTCTAAAATAAATTATCATAACTTTAATTCTGATAATGTTAATACTAATAATGTTAATTCTGATAATTCTAATTCAGATAAAATTAATCCTAAGGATAAATCTGAATTCAAAAATCCGTTGTATAACCCTAAATTCGAATTTGAAAATTCTAAAAATAATCCAGAAGTTAATTCTGAAGATATTATCTCTGAAGATAATTTTGAAGATGAAATTCTCCTAGATAATAACTTAACTATAGATAATCTTGAAAGTTATTACAAAACTTTAACTAGTGGCCCAAATTACTCCTCCTACTTTGAGGATACCAAAAGATATAATTTTGAGGATAAGGAGGATATGGAACTATCTAAGATCAAGGTCATAATTAATAAAAATTACAAAGGTTCAAATAAATCTGAATTGTTAGAAAAATTTGAAAAGATAGATAAAGATGAAGCAGAAATTTTCGAAATAATGAACTTAAATCCACAATTATTAATAAAACAAATTAATTCAAATTAAATCTTAATTAAATCAATTAAATTTAAATTAAATCTTAATTTAATTCAAATTAAATCTTAATTAATTCAAATTAAATTCAAATTAAATCTTAATTAAATTCAAATTAAATCTTAATTAAATTCAAATTAAATCTTAGTTAATTCAAATTAAATTCACATTAAATCTTAATTAATTCAAATTAAATTCAAATTAAATTTTAATTAAATTAAATTAAATCTTAATTAATTCGAATTAAATTCAATTAAATATTAATTAAATCAATTAAATTCAATTAAATATCAATTAAATCAATTAAATTCAATTAAATATTAATTGATTCGAATTAAATTCAATTAAATCCTAATTAAATTAAATTATCTTAATTAAAATTAATTCAAATTAAATTAAATTATCTTAATTCAAATTAATTCAATTAAATTTTAATTAAATCAAATACAAATTAATTAGTTCTTAATTAATTCTTAATTTAAGTAATCCTTAATTAATTTAACTTTAAGTAATTCTTTTTAAGTTAATTCTTAATCCAAAATAACTTAAACTTGATCTAAACTAAAATCTTATCCAAACCGCAACAATCAATTTAATAAAATTAAATATGTCAAAATGGGTTGGCATATTCGCGGGTTCACACGACATGTATCAAATCAAAAAATTGATACATTTTTAGAAACTTAAATAAATGGTTTGAATTGTTTGACTCATGCATAATTGCCATGCCATGCATCTGCTACTTCTTTTAATATATGACATGTCATTCATATTTAAATTTTATGCATATATTAGAACGACTATAGGAAAAAGAATAATTGAAACTTGATCAACCTAGTATTGGGTGGCGGTGAGATGATAGTACGTTAGGGAAGCCTCTTCTAATAAGGTCAAGTATACACTACTTGGTCTCTTTAGACTGGTGAAACAAGCCGAAGCTACCGATCCAAGACCCAAACTAGTTAGACCAGAATTTTTCAAAAAGTAATTTTGAAAATGAAATTTCATTAAAAGGCTTTGTCAAGGAAAGGGTTGATGATCCAATAAGGCTACGGCCAAAGAAGGCCTAGTGCCTCGCCAAGACCTGGAAGTCAATTTTTGAAACTCAAATTCAAGTTACTTCTTGTCAAATTCAAATTTAACACAAGCTTCAATTAAATCTTAGAGTTAATAATAAATCAAGAAAAATGATTCAAGTATCTCACAATACACCTATAAGGCAACCATGCTTGTTGTATTGATACATCTAAAATGGGTGAGATGTTAAGGACTAATGAATTGAAAAATATTTTTCAAAATTGGTTTTCAAAATTGTTAGAATATTTTCCTAAAAATATATTTTTAAAATAGTGCTTTAACATAATAATATTTTTATGGAATTCATGCTTGTCTGATTGATTATACATATTATACATTTTTCAAAAGTTTATCTTTTCAAAAATTATTTGACTCACTCAATTAGATACAAGCCTCTTAGGACAACACTAAAAAGTTTCTTAAGGCACTTAGATAGAGTCAAACGATGTTGGGTACAGGTGGAGTGGTTTATTCTTTTTCAAAAATTATCCTTGAAAAACCACTGTCTTTTAAAACGGTTTTCGAAAACTGGGCCTTAAACACTATTACTTATGTTTTTTGAAAACTATGTCAGATAAGTTACCTTAATTTCAAAATATGTTTCGAAATTTCAAAATACATTCAAAGAGTGTGCTTTGTCTTGTTTGATTTTGATAAACCCTAATGACACAGAGGAAGGTCCACTACATAATCTACAAGGACTCCTAGGATGTGTCAGATTTAGGGGGAGTCTGAATCAATCTTCTGAAAAAGTTTTTTTTGTAATTAATTGTTTTGAAATTATTAGATAATTCCTTTGATTTGAATCAAACCTTAAGACTCAGAGGAAGAGTATTTGTGGTCAACAAGCTTCCCAGGACTGGGTCATGTTTAGGGGGAGGTCAAATTAAAAGAATTATTGAATATTTCAAATGTTTTCATGCGCGGTATTTTCAAATCCTGTTAAAAACATAAGTATTCTTTCAAAATACTATCATTTTTTAAAGAAAAAATACTATTATTTTCAAAAATTCATCTGGTTTTTAATCAATTTGAAATAATGTTTATCTTGAGTTTGGAACATCTTCCAGGATACTTAGGAAAATGTCCCTGTAGTCAACAAGGTTTTCTATGATTGTGTCAGATTGGAAGATAAACCAAATCAAATATTATGACTTCAAAATTTTATACATTTTTCAAAATGTACTTACATCCTATTATTCTACTTTTTTAAGTTATGTGACTTATGAAATTATTTTTACATTTACTTGAGTTTAAAAAATTTCCAGGATACTTAGGAAAATATCCTTGTAGTTAACAAGGTTTCCTAGGATTGTGTCAGACTGAAAAAGAAACTTAGTCAAGTAAAATATTATGTTTTCAAAATGCATAATACTTTTCAAAAATTACTTATATTTTTCAAAGTCTCATCTTTTTCAAAAATAGTTAGTACTTGCAAAATATGTATAATATTTTTGTTGAAAAACTTATAGTCTTCAAAATATCTTTCAAAAATGCATCATATCTTTCAAAGTACTTGCACCTTTCAAAACTCATAATATTCATTCAAAAATACAGTATTTTCTCAAAAAAATACAATATTGTTTAAGTTTTCTAAAATCAAAATACGTAAATACTTAGTTTTATGCTATGTCTTCAAAAATTTATACTAAGTATTTTCAAAAGAACCAAATATTCTCATTGTTGGCGCAAGTATTTCTGGTGATTTTTTTGATGTATGACAAAGGGGGAGATGTGTGCTTAAGTTAGAAAATTTTTCGGTTTCTCTCTTACCAAAGGACCATTTAATCAAAATGTTTTTCAAAATGGGAGAGAATGAAAGTTTGAAATTTTTTTCTTATTTTTCCCAGAGGATCAAAAATATATTTTCAAAACTAAGGTCATTTTTTAGTTTGATCCCAAGGATAGTAAGTTAGCCCCTTAAACCAATCTAACTTAAGTTATTGTCAAACATCAAAAAGAGGGAGATTGTTGGTGCAAGTTGCATCAATGATGTTCTCCTTTAAGTGTTTTAATGTTTGACAATACACTTAAGTCAGTGATACAATGAATAGATAAAGGGGAGCAAAGGAGAAGTAACCTAAGTTGAAGAAAAGTCCTAGTTAACCTAGGCACTAAGACCTGGTGAGTGAAGCTGGGCACTAAGACCTAGTGAGTGAAGATGGGCACTAAGACCTGGTGAGTGAAGCTGGGCACTAAGTCCTGGCAAGGGCTGGGCACCGAAGACCTGCTCGGAAGGTGGGCACTAAGTCCTGGTCGGGGACTGGGCAAGAAGACCTGGCCGAGGGTTGGGCACCGAAGACCTGGTTCGGGGAATTGGGCACGAAGACCTGGCCGAGGGTTGGGCACCTAAGTCCTGGATCTAGGGTTTGGGCACGGAGTCTTGGTTCGAGGGACTGAGCAACTTAGCTGAGCGATAACTAAGGACAGGAGTAGAGACAGGTCAGGGTTTGGGCGTCTCGAGGTCCGGAGGTATCGGAAGCTAAGCAAAAGTCCACCCGAAGGACAGGGTAGCAACCATCTCCTGAAAGGAGTAGGTGAAAGGCGCGTTCTCGGGGGTGGGAACTTGCGCCGGTTCGACCTATGGTTTCGTGCAAATTCGAAGTCCGAACCAAGTCCTTAAGCCTAATATTGTATGTATATGTGCTTTGTGTTTGTGTATCTTGCAGGTACCAAGAACCGGAGACAAAGCAGGCAAGTTGCTGGAAAATGGCTGATGGGGGCGCCCCCACTGTTGGGGGCACCCAGAACAGGGCATAAAACCCAGTAATGGGTTAAAAGGCTTGATGGGGGTGCCCGGGATGATGGGGGCGCCCCCAGCCCAAGAGAAAATGCAGTTTAAGTGATGAAAGCAGAATAGGCTCCAAATGGGGCGCCCGGAGCGTCCGGGGCGCCCGGGTTCAATCATCGTTCGTGAATAACGCTTTCGAAAGTTAATAAATTGTAACGGTTATTTTCGTCTTAAATATAAATATTGAAGGATAATTTTGGGAAAAAAGTTGCATAACCCCGGAATTAAGAAAAACCTTACTTTCTTAAGGTTTTCCGATTCCTGGTTGCATGACCCTTTTGCTGACGTGTCGGGCATCGATTATTACTTGGGAATCACTCATTATCGAAACCAAACAAGGTTTTCGTTGATAACCTTGGATGGATAACCAAGGTTATCAAGGATAACCCCCAACCAAACGCACCCTTAGAGTCGTGGGTGACAGGTAAGTATATATGTAACTCTTATATATTTCAGGTCAATTTTTGCTAATATATTTTATTTTTTGGTACAATTTTGTACCAGATGGTCATCAGGTCTCCTCATATATTTCTAAAAAATTTAAAGAAAGACTGTCAACTTTGACCACCTGGGGTCATATAGAAACTGAATTAAAAACATTTTATTACGAGGAATTTTTGGTAAGTAGTTTAGATGTATATTTAATTTGATATTACAACTTTTTTGATACTAACCATATTATTTTTTATTATAGAAAAGGAATATTTGGGAGAAGGGTGCAGAGGAGGAATTCAAGAGAACATGGAATGCCTACTGCTCTAAATTGTACAGGGACATGGTCTACAAGTGGAGAAAGAAGGCAGATAGGCCTTCAGAGGTCCCTGAGACAATTTGGGCAGCATGGCAAGTTGTCTGGGATGGCCAGCACTGGCAAGATAATGTTGCGATTGCTCGAGCCAATCGTAACTCTGAGCTTGCTAGCCCCAGCACCGGATCCACGAAGCACACGGCTGGATCCCGTTCCATTGTCCAGCATGCCTCTGATTTGGTAAGTTTTTATTTATGTTATTAAAGGCATTTAGTATGTTTTTATGGATATCTTTAAACATTATATTTTGTGTATACAGGCTGCTGAGCTACAGAGACCTCCCACTAGTTGGAAGGTATTCAGCATGACCCACAAGAAAAAAGATGGGTCATTTGTCGATCGATGCTCCCTAGCAATCAATGTAAGCATATTAATTATATTTTATTTGTTTTGACATTTTATATAGATTAATTAAATTATTATTTCACAGGAAGCAATGACCACTAGAGTTGCAGAGGCACAGGCGTCTCAGCCTGCTGCAGAGGGGGAGGATTCACAGCTTCTTTCCACTGACGACGTGAATCAGATTTATTATGACGTCGTCGGTGGAAGGAGGAAGACCGCCCTATACGGCCTGGGCTCTCAGGCAAAGATCACATATGATCAGATGAGAGTTCCAGGGGTTAGGAGACATCCAGGATCCTCCTCCTCTTCCTCTAGTGAGGTTCGTCAATTGCGGGAGGAAAATGATGCCCTGTGGACTTGACTCACATCGATGGAGACGACGTGGGCTGAGAGGGAGGCAGAGTGGGCTCAGAGGGACACAGTGAGGGATGCTGAGTTGAGTGATTTGCGGGCCCGCCAGATACACACTGAGGAGATAATAAGAAACATGCAAGCTTTTGTAGCGACCTTATCACCCATGACACAGATGCCAGGCCCTCCCGCCCCTCGTTTTGAGTCTCAGGAGACAGAGGATTCTGAGGATACCACAGAGGAGTAGGGATATTTTAGTGGTATGTTATATTTTTTCTCTATATTTTTTTAGTAACTATCTAGTTTGTTATTATATTCATCAGTAATTGTTTCTTATTACTTTATTTTCGTTTATAGATTCTACATTATCAGAGTTGAATTCAGATATTGACTCGCTTGAAAGGTATGCATATTGGATATTATTTCTTAATTATTTCTTATTTGTTAATTTTCATTTACAGATTTAACATTATTAGAGTTATATTTAGATATTAACTCTATTTAACTTTTATTTATCTTCTATTGTGCAGGAATATTTTTCCTTTTCATCCAGTATTCACTCTGATATTCATGCATGTAATATTTTTCTACTAAACTCTGACTTTTGATGTATTTAGTTCTTTTCATTTACTCTGACTTTCATGTATGTAATGTTTATATTCTTTTGATGTATATATGGATTTGGATATTTACTCTTGTTTGGATGTTTGGATTACATATTTGATATGAATGTTTGTTTGGATGTTTGGATGTTTGTTTGAATGTTTGGATGTTGTAATATTTACTCTTGTTTGATGTTTGTTTGGATGTTGTAATATTTACTCTTGTTTGATGTTTGTTTGGATGGTTAGATTTCGATATTTGTATATTATTGAATGTATATATGGGAAGGGGAAAAAGCAGTAATCGATTGTGGAAAATTTTCCAAATTTTGCGACGGATTTTTAAAAAATCAGTCGCTATTAGTGTAACACCCAATAATTTTCTGGTATTATTAGGGATTTTTCGGAATTTTCTAGCAATTTTTCGGAATAAAAATGAAAAAAAAACTTTAAAAGGCAGCCGGGGGTTCGAACTCGCGACCACAGGGAGGAGCAAACCCTTAAGGGCGCCCAGCTGACCAGACAGGCTAGGGTATCAAGCACAGAAAAAGGAAGAGCGAAATTATATTATAGGTGAGTTAAGCTTTTCATGAAGAGGTATTTAAGCCCCGCTTAAGTCGCTTGGAAAAGGGAGGCTAGGGTTGGTGGTCGGCGCAAACAGAGAGGGCGAGGGGCTGCGAAACAAAAGAAAACTCGAGAGATCTCTTTCTCCTCCTCCTTCCTCTTGAGTAGAACATCTAGGGCTTCTTCCCTAGGGTCAAGGAGGGAGGAGATTTGCGCGAAGAAAGGGAAGAGAAGGGCTACGTTGGGATTTAAACCATATTTAGTGAGTTTTCTTCAAGAAAGGGTAAGTAGATCACTCACCTGCAATAGGAGTAGTTTTCGTATGTATGTTCTTGTTGTAGAACCATGTTTTATGATGCATGCTTTAAGATTATGGTTATCGTGTGTTTTAAGTTTGTAAAGATGCATGTTTTCTCATGATAGAAATCTATTTGGTTTAGGTTGGGATTAAGGGCACGCAAGGTGCTCGATGAAAGTCTCAAGTAAGAAAGGTAAATGTGTTAAGTGCAAATTTATGCAAAAGTAAGATAGTTTGATACGTATAAGTACTATAGTAAGAAAGTATTTTACCTTTCAGAAAGTGACATGTACCGGGCAAAGGGAAGGCCCACAGAAAGTTAGAAAGAAGCTCTAACAAGGTGCGGTGGCCAGCTACCCCGCAACCTATTAGAGAAGCGCGCAATTGGTACATTGATACCATGGTACAATGTCAAGGCCTAAAGAAAGTTGAATATTATTTTTAAGTATATAAGTATTTACAAGTGTTTTAGCTTTGAGTGCATGTCTTTACTTCAATAAGTTCATATTGATACTTTGCAAGCATGATAAGGAGTAAGAGTAAGGAGGTTAGTGTTTTAATGTATGAGCATGTTAAGTTTGCAAATGTTTTATGCAAGTAATGTTTTTTTAACATGATTGAGCATGATAAGAATATGAAAGTTTTTCCCCTGTGCATGAATTTTGGAAGTAAGCATTCTTTGAACTGAACATGTTTATTGTCGATAGCATGGATTTGTGAGTTTAGGATTTACTTACTAAGCATCTTGCTTATTAGTTGCATTTCCTCCTATTGCAGATAAAGGTAAAGAAAAAGCATAAGTTATGGAGGTGACCAGGACTTGCATTGATGTTCAGTGGCGGCGGAACCGTGGAAGAGATCTTTGGGTTAAGTCTTATAGAAACTAGTGGTTTATGTTTTGGATTGTTAGAACATAATGATTTTGTGTAAACTTTGCATAGAGACAAGGTTGAGTACAAAACTCTAGTATAGCTTTAATATTTAATGTTTTGGTTGGTAAAATGTGAACATTGTGTTTATCTCCGCATAGAGTCAAAAGTTGATACAATCTTTAGTATGATTTCATATGGTTTGGTAGTCTTGTTAAATTCCGCAAAGATTCTAATTTCAAGTCATTAGATTTGTTTGGAGTTGCTAGGATGTTTATAAAACTAGCATAGAGTATAGACATGGTGTTATATCCTTGTATGTCTTGAAAGTATATGATTTGTGTATGTCTTTAGCACGATTTTGATTGGTGAAGTCAAAGGTTAAGGTTAAGTGAGTAAAGGTAAAGGTAGTAGTAAGCGAGCGACGATCCGGCTTAAGTATAGGGTAGAGAAGTCGGGTCTTCACAGAGTGGTATCAGAGCAAAGTTTCCACCCTTCCGCCACACTGACATCAAACATCAATCCTGCCGCCTGCCAAGTAAGAAGTTCATGTATTGTAGTATTATATGCTTTCTTTATTGACTGCTAGTATCAGTAAGTGCATGATGATTGAAAAGTATGTGAGTATTATTATTGTATGCTAATGTATGCATAGAGATAGTGAAGTAAGTTAGTAAGAGATAATGAGCATTTATTTCTTATTTATTTTCTGTACACCATAGAGCAAGAGAGATGGCAAGAGGACGTCCCAGAATTATCCGCAACGAGGAGCAAGCTCCTAGAGAACAGGAGTCAACTGAGTCAGTACCACCCACGGATCTTCAAGGAGTGGTGGCCCAGCTTCAGAGGCAACTTGCTGAGCAGCAGCAAGTTATTGCTGCCTTGATGGCTAATCAGCAGGTCACTCCTGTTGCCACGCCAGTGGCGCCAGTGGCACAAGTAGTGGCACCAGCGGTGACAGAGACTCCCCCAGTACCTCTGACAAGAGAAGTGAGACAGGAAGCATATCTGATCCAGTGGCAGAGACTGAAGCCCGAGAATTTTTCTGGCACAAGTGAACCATGGGATGCTCAGGCATGGTTCAAAACGGTGGAAAGTATAATGGAGTTACTGGACTGGCTCGAAGTGGAGAAGATAAAGTGCACATCCTTCTGCCTTACTGGAGATGCTAGGATGTGGTGGGAAAGAGTGAAAGCTAAGAGGAATGTGAATCAGATGACCTGGGCCGACTTTGAAGCAGAATTTCTAGAAGAGTACTTTCACATGAAAGTGACCAACAAGCACTATGATGAATTCACTGAGTTCCGTCAAGGAGATCTAACTGTAGATGAAGCAGTGAAGAAGTTCAATCGACTAGCTCGCTTGTGCCCGGAGTTAGTCAGTACTGAAAAGGAAAGGGTCAGGCTAATGCTCAAGATGCTGAGGCCTCAGATAGCTCTGAATGTGGCCGGCAGTGGAAATAGACCCCAGACTTCAGAAGAACTAGTAAGTAGTGCTTTGATCACTGAGCACTACTTAAATAGTATAAAGGCCACACGTGTACAACAACAACAGGCAGCAGCCCAGAAGCCCCAAGGGAATCCTCAGAACCAACAGAATTGGAAAGGAAATTCAGGCAAGAGGAAGCAGTGGGACCAGAAGACTTCTGAGGGCAACAAAGGGGGTGCATCAAGCAAGCAACTCAAGTATTCTCCTTGCCCGAAGTGTGGGAAGACACATCCTGGAGTGTGTCGTCAGGGCATGAGCGGATGCCATATTTGCGGAGCAGAAGGGCATATGATGAAGGCTTGCCCTAACCGGTCGAGTGTTGGCGGGTGTTATATCTGTGGAGTAGTAGGGCACCTGGCCAAGGCGTGCCCTAAAGCAAAGCCGCCTCCACCACAGCTTCTTCAGTACGGGGGTGGACCTGCTCAGCTGCACCAGATGCAGCCAGTTATGGAGGGATCTTATTACAGTCAGGCGAGGATGGAAGCCCCACCAGCCACGACCAACGCCAGGGTTTTCGCCATCACCAGGGAAGAGGTGGCAAATGCTCCTAACATGGTCACAGGTCGAATACTCATCTCATCTCAATATGCTATTATGTTATTCGATACTGGGGCAACCCATTCTTTTGTATCCATACGTTTCTCTAAAAAGCTAGGGATCCCACCAGAAAGTTTGGGTCAGAAATTTTTAACCACCTTACCGTCAGGGGAAGTAATGGCCTCTACTCAGAGGCTAAGGGCAGTACCAATCTGGATTTCCAACCGAGAGCTCTATAGTGACTTGGTAGTCCTTGAGATAAAGGATTACGATGTCATTTTAGGGATGAATTTCTTGAGCAAGTACAGTGCTTCTATAGACTGCCGCAAGAGAAAAGTCAAGTTCACACCAGAAGCAGAACCTTCATTTGAGTTTATTGGAGACCCAAGGAGAAAGGCGAAGAGGTTCCTATCTACCTTACAAGCTCAGAGAATGTTAGAGAAGGGGTGCTCTGGTTTTCTAGCTCATATAGTGGATGCAAGTCAAGAAGAAGGATTGAAGAGAGAAGAAGTGAGGGTAGTCTGTGACTATCCTGAGGTGTTTCCTGAGGAGTTACCAGGACTCCCTCCCAATCGGGAAATTGAGTTGGCCCCAGGAACCAACCCAATTTCGAAGGCACCTTATCGCATGGCGCCAGCAGAACTGAAAGAATTGCAAGAACAATTGCAAGAGCTGCTTGACAAGGGTTTCATCCGCCCTAGTCATTCACCTTGGGGAGCTCCTATACTGTTCGTCAAGAAGAAAGATGGATCTATGCGAATGTGCATAGATTATAGAGCTTTGAATAAGGTAACCATCAAGAACAGATATCCTTTGCCAAGGATAGATGACCTATTTGATCAGCTAAAGGGAGCCACAGTGTTCTTAAGATAGATCTGCGATCAGGTTACCATCAGCTCAGAGTGAAGGAGAGTGATGTGCCAAGGACTGCTTTCAGTACAAGATATGGGCACTATGAGTTTGTGGTTATGCCCCTTTGGAGTGACAAATGCCCCCTGCAAACGTTTATGGATCTAATGAATAGAGTGTTCAAGGATTTTCTGGACAAGTCGTCATCTTGTCTTTATTGATGA
>JAGFNQ010000416.1:30625-47620 GCA_024364735.1 Boesenbergia rotunda | reverse complement strand
AGATAATAGATCGAGCAGTTAAGAAACTGAGAAACAAAGAGGTACCACTAGTGAAAGTCTTATGGCTGAATCAGAAGCATGAAGAGACAACTTGGGAGTCAGAAGATAGCATGAGGCAAAGGTATCCAGAGCTATTTTAAGTTCGAGGATGAACTTTTTACAAGGTGAGGAGGATTGTAACACCCAATAATTTTCTGGTATTATTAGGGATTTTTCAGAATTTTCTAGCAATTTTTCGGAATAAAAATGAAAAAAAAAACTTTAAAGGGCAGCCGGGGGTTCGAACTCGCGACCACAGGGAGGAGCAAACCCTTAAGGGCGCCCAACTGACCAGACAGGCTAGGGTATCAAGCACAGAAAAAGGAAGAGCGAAATTATATTATAGGTGAGTTAAGCTTTTCATGAAGAGGTATTTAAGCCCCGCTTAAGTCGCTTGGAAAAGGGAGGCTAGGGTTGGTGGTCGGCGCAAACAGAGAGGGCGAGGGGCTGCGAAACAAAAGAAAACTCGAGAGATCTCTTTCTCCTCCTCCTTCCTCTTGAGTAGAACATCTAGGGCTTCTTCCCTAGGGTCAAGGAGGGAGGAGATTTGCGCGAAGAAAGGGAAGAGAAGGGCTACGTTGGGATTTAAACCATATTTAGTGAGTTTTCTTCAAGAAAGGGCAAGTAGATCACTCACCTGCAATAGGAGTAGTTTTCGTATGTATGTTCTTGTTGTAGAACCATGTTTTATGATGCATGCTTTAAGATTATGGTTATCGTGTGTTTTAAGTTTGTAAAGATGCATGTTTTCTCATGATAGAAATCTATTTGGTTTAGACTTGGTGTATGTAAGCTAAGCATGATAATATTTAATTCTTGAAAAGTCCCAAAATGAGGTTGGGATTAAGGGCACGCAAGGTGCTCGATGAAAGTCTCAAGTAAGAAAGGTAAAGGTGTTAAGTGCAAATTTATGCAAAAGTAAGATAGTTTGATACGTATAAGTACTAGAGTAAGAAAGTATTTTATTTTCAGAAAGTGACATGTACCGGGCAAAGGGAAGGCCCACAGAAAGTTAGAAAGAAACTCTAACAAGGTGCGGTGGCTAGCTACCCCGCAACCTATTAGAGAAGCGCGCAATTGGTACATTGATACCATGGTACAATGTCAAGGCCTAAAGAAAGTTGAATATTATTTTCAAGTATATAAGTATTTACAAGTGTTTTAGCTTTGAGTGCATGTCTTTACTTCAATAAGTTCATATTGATACTTTGCGAGCATGATAAGGAGTAAGAGTAAGGAGGTTAGTGTTTTAATGTATGAGCATGTTAAGTTTGCAAATGTTTTATGCAAGTAATGTTTTTTTAACATGATTGAGCATGATAAGAATATGAAAGTTTTTCCCCTGTGCATGGATTTTGGAAGTTAGCATTCTTTGAACTGAACATGTTTATTGTCGATAGCATGGATTTGTGAGTTTAGGATTTACTTACTAAGCATCTTGCTTATTAGTTGCATTTCCTCCTATCGCAGATAAAGGTAAAGAAAAAGCATAAGTTATGGAGGTGACCAGGACTTGCATTGATGTTCAGTGGCGGCGGAACCGTGGAAGAGATCTTTGGGTTAAGTCTTATAGAAACTAGTGGTTTATGTTTTGGATTGTTAGAACATAATGATTTTGTGTAAACTTTGCATAGAGACAAGGTTGAGTACAAAACTCTAGTATAGCTTTAATATTTAATGTTTTGGTTGGTAAAATGTGAATATTGTGTTTATCTCCGCATAGAGTCAAAAGTTGATACAATCTTTAGTATGATTTCATATGGTTTGGTAGTCTTGTTAAATTCCGCAATGATTCTAATTTCAAGTCATTAGATTTGTTTGGAGTTGCTAGGATGTTTATAAAACTAGCATAGAGTATAGACATGGTGTTATATCCTTGTATGTCTTGAAAGTATATGATTTGTGTATGTCTTTAGCACGATTTTGATTGGTGAAGTCAAAGGTTAAGGTTAAGTGAGTAAAGGTAAAGGTAGTAGTAAGCGAGCGACGATCCGGCTTAAGTATAGGGTAGAGAAGTCGGGTCGTCACAATTAGCGAAGGATATTGACCAAATCCGTCACTATTACGATAGATTAGCGATGGATATTGACCAAATCCATTACTATTACGAAAGATTAGCGACGGATATTTGACCGGCCGTCGGTAAAATCTCCCCGGGACACGTCACCCATATTTCCCCGGTGTTTGCGATGGGCTTATGTGTCCGTCGCTACCTTAGCTCTGCGACGGGCTTATGTGTCCGTCGCTGCCTTAGATTAGCGACTGGTTTGTTGTTTCTGTCGCTAGATTAGCTCTGCGACGGGTTTTTGCCCGACGACGCTCTCTCTGTTGCTATTCCGTCGCTATTAGTGTTTAGCGACGGAATAGCGACGGATTACGTCCGTCGCTAATCGATGAAATTTTTGTAGTGTCGTATGTCAGTACAACTTACATGTGTCGAATATCAAATCGATCGGAACAAAATTTATCCAAGTGAAACAACTAATATTTTACCACATGAATATTTCTTTTGGTTGCTGCTGTAGTCAGGGTCAAATTTATCTAAATGGAACCGTCAATATTTTATCATATGAATAATTTTCCAATATTTTACCATGTGAATAATTTTTTTATTGGCTATTGATGTGTAATAGATAAATTAATTGTTGTAATTGAGAATCTGTAACCGACCAAGTGAAACGACTTTGATCTCGACGAGTAAATGTAATAAATGAACATTAATCAGCTATTGATTGTTGCTTCGGGGGTTTGAGCTTTTATATAACGAGGTTGTGATTGTTGCTTTGGGTTTGAGCTCCTATATAAGGAGGTTGTGACCGCGGAAAAAGGACATACAATGAAAAGCATAAAGAAAACTCCATTCACATTGCTCCCTTGGTTCTTTGTCTCTCCATCACGTATCTTTCGCTCGACAGATTACCCGTGATATCGTTCAAGTACTCACTTAGTTCGTCATAAACAACCCATACTTAGTTGTCGATTTAGTCTTCTCATTGTATCATAAGAAACAAACGTCTATCGTAACCTCGAAACACTGTCAGAAGAGGATAAATCTGTTTTAAGGAAACTATGTAAATGTAGGCCCCGGCATGTTCCTTTCCTGTCTTGACATCTCGACACTTGATTGTCTCATCATCTCGACCTCTGGTTTTAGACATCTTAGTCTCGACCATAAAGGCGGCTCAATCTTTCAGACAACGCAATTATCCCAAGCAACTCATTCTTCCCTATTATCACTCAAGTCACTCGATAGATAAGTCTAAAGTTGATTTTTACATAATGTCAATTCAAAGAAACTTATCCTTATAATCTTCGACAAGCAATCTTCATTGCAAAGATTTGCAACAGTCAATCGTGAGAATGAATGAGAAGTGATAGATGAGATTGAGATATTTTAGGAAGTTCGAGATTTAATCAACCAAAATACTTTGGCAATTTATCAAATCATATATTACTTTGATATTTACCAAATAACACACTCAATTATGCACTCTGCCCATTTCGGCCCCTAAGACAAATCCATTTTTTTTCTTTTTTTTATCACTTTCGCTCTCCTATGCATGCAACCTTAATTCTCTTTTCTCTCATCTCCTTTTTAATTTTAATTTTTATTTTTTTGCATGCATACACGTGGGCCTGATATGTTCATATCAAACCCACTCATATCAGGCCCAACATTGAGGGTTTTACCGATTTATCCTTATTAAATTTTAACATATTCAAAAAAACTGAAATAAATATAATGGATGAAAATTTTAGCACCTCGTGTAGAATAAATACAAATATATGCAATTGTTGACATAACGAATTACTTTTGTAAAAACATTTAAATCACGTACAATGGATAAAAATCAGAATAACATTGATCTTCAAATATCTCAAGTATTTTTTAATTTGTATATGTATTATTTTAAAAATCAAAAGATAATTTCCTTGATAAATATATTAAGGATTCTAGTTGATCAGTTGCAATCTATCATGAACTTTAACCTTACGTTATTCAACTAAATTTTGAGTTCTAACATAGGAAATGTTATTATTGTGCAATTATCATATTTTGATAGATGAGTTCTAGCATAGGAAATGTTGTCATTGTGCAATTATCATATTTTGATAGATCATATCTCATATATGAATAATATTATACCTACATTGGGTCTGATATGAGTTCATATCAGGCCAATATGGGCCTAATGTAGGAATATTTTTATTGATTCTTTCAATAATATTTTAATAGCTCTAGAAAAGCCGAAATAAATGACGGATAGCATATATGAACTTCTTGCAATCTAAGAAATTTACAGGAACTAAAATGAGTGCAATTGAAACTCTCTAGGTTCATCAGTAGGTTTGGTCTATCCATCGTTTATTTCAGCTTTTTCGAAGGTATTAAAATGTTATTGAAAGAATCAGTTGAAATCCTATATAAAACGTGATACATGGGTTGTTGGGCTTGATATGACCCAATGTGGATTTTTTTTGTTGATTCTTCGGTTTAAACTCATTGATAGACCTGGAGAACTCTGATTGTACCCATTTCAGTTCCTATGATTCTTTAGATTGCAAGGAGTTCAAATATTATATCCATTATTTATTTAAGGTGTACGAAGATGTTAAAATGAAATAAGAAAGAATCGATAAAAAGGTGAGTTTTTATTGATTCTTTCTTATTTCATTTTAACACCTCCGGACACTCGAAATAAATAATAACCCGAAATAAATAATGGATAGAATATTTGATCTCCTTACAACCTCAAGAATTCACAAGAACTGAAATTGGTGCAATCGGAGTTCTCTAGGTCTATCAATGGGTTAAACCGAAGAATCGACAAAAAAAACCCATATTGGGTCTGATATGATTCTATGATTCAATATTAGGCCCACGTTGAGCCTGATATTGAATCATATCAGGCACACGTATCAAGCCTAATATGAATATTTTACCGATTCTTCTTATTTTTTAACACCTCCGAACAGCCGAAATAAATAATAGATTGCATATTTAAACTCTTTGCAATCTCAGAAAATCCACAAGAACTGAAATGGATGCAATCGAAGCTATGTAAGTCAATCAACGGGTTTAAATCGAAGTATCGACAAAAAATCCACGTTGGGCCTGATATGGAATCATATCAAGTCCACGTTGGGTCTATATGGATTCCATATTAGGCTCAACGTGGATTGTTTTGTTGATTCATGTAAACAGGATGATGGACCGACAAATCTCTGATTGTACACATTTCAGTTCCTCTAGATTTCTGAGATTGCAAGGAGTTCAAATATGTTAGCCATTGTTTATTTCGGCTTCTTCAGAAGTGTTAAAATGTAATTGGAAGAATCGATTCTAAATTTTTTATTGTGGGATCGGTGGCGTAGATAGAAGTGCGGGGGGGGGGGGGTGAATATTGACCGTCATTGTTTTTCTGAGTTCGTTGCTCGTTCATTCTTTATATCAAGAGTGTTAGTAGCAGCGGAATAAAATAAAGAATCAATAATGGACATGCGGGATTTACTTGGTTCCCAACCCTCCAGGGTCAGTACGTCCAAGGCCTAATCACGGGAAGTGCCCATCTACTAGTGGTCTCCTTTCTAAAATATTTCCGGAAGCGGAGAAATTCGTCTTACATTTTTGAGTACAAGCACAATAATGATGATAAAATAAATACAATTTGTAATATGTAAACCAAATAATGATGGAGACTGATCGAAAGTCCTGAGCGCAGCGCACCCCTCCTGGAGATTCCTCGGTCGGAGAGCTTCATAGCATTGCTTTCTAAGCATAGAAACGAAGAGTAGAATAAACAATTTCATTGTTTTGAATGTAGAACCTTCATCCCCTTTTATAGAGGAGTCAGATCAAATACATATCTGGATCAAGTCTTATCTAGATGAAGCCATATCTGGATGAAGTCTCATCTTTATCCACATCATCTGGCTTATCTTTATCCTCATCCAAATCATAAAGATAAATCAAATTTTTTGCTACATTTCTTCCAAGTGAGTGTTACTGACAATTCAGTAATTTGGACTGAACCCAGTCGGCCTACTGAACTGCTGGTTCGGTCTACTAAATTGGTTTGGGTCTTGTTTAACCCAAGTCAAGTCTGGTTTACCCATCTACAATTGTTTGCTCTTTGTTTTGCATCCATCTCTAGGTTCCTACAAGACAAACAAATACAAGACAAACAAACAATCCTAAACTTTAGTTCTGTAGGTTTACCTGGCATACTAGGTGATGGGGTTGAATGCCCCGTGGCGGACACGGGGGCTGAAGAAGTTGTGTGGCAAAATCCACCGAGCTGAAACGACTCCCTTGTTGTGATACCCGAGACCCTCTCAAGAGAGGAAACCCAGAGACCATCTCGAGTAGGTATAACCCCGAAGATAGCTGCAGAAGGATACACCCCTGAGCTCACCTCAGGGGGTAAGTCCCTGAGAGCATCTCGGAGAGACGAATGCTCGGGACCCCCGGGCCAAACAACCTCGATATCACCTCGGGGTAGTGGGGCCCAAGGAACACTCAAGCAGAGGTTCATTTTTATCGGATTGGCGGGTCATCATCATCCATTATTACGGAGTAATTACGACCCATGATAAGCGGCCATCAAAGCCTTAATCATCGCAACAGTCCAGATTGAGGAATCATGGGGACCGTTACCAGGGTGATCCATTAACCGATAATCGAGGGGACATGGTGAAGGTCGTGGGAACTCGTGGATGACCGCCGCAGGTATAAAAGGTACTCCAACCCCTCTGGTAAGGGGGTATGCATTCTTCTCTACACACATACTGTCTTGCCTTCTTTTCATTTTCTCCATCGAGGCACTGACTTGAGCATCAGAGTGGGCTTTGCCGGATAACCTCCGGCGTATTCCCCTAACGCTCGTGTTAATCTCGCAGGGTGTGACTTCCTCTTCGATCGTCACCGTCCGCGTGGGCAGAACCCTGGTGACTGGCCGTCGGCGTTGATTCCTTCCAGAACAAATTTGGAGTCGTCTGTGGGAAAACCATTAAAGCACCAGAAGGAGCACCGATGGTAGAGCTGGCGGGACAGTCCATGATCCTGACAAAAGAGGAGCTTGATCTCCGGAGGGCTACCACCATCCCCGTGATCTCCCTAGGTCCCTATTACGGGGCCTTACCAAAATTCTACGAAGCCTTGCAAGTGGATCTCGCCGACCCACAAGAAGATGAAGAACCCAAGGAAGAACGAAGGGAGGTCGAGAGCGAGGAGGTACGGATTCACCCTCAACAAGGAGGGGGAGTTACGAGGATCGCCATCGACCTTACACCAGAACTAAGAAGCCATCTCGTAGATTGCCTGCGGAGCCACAAAGATGTCTTCGCCTGGGCCACCAAAGAAATCAAAGGGGTTCCTCTGGTGTTAGCCATGCATCATCTGCATGTTATCCTGGGAGCCCGACCTATGAAGCAGAGGCGGAGGCACTTTGCACAAGAACAAGATAAAGCTATCCGAGATGAAGTTCAGAAGTTGTCAAAAGCCGGACACATCAGAGAAGTTCAATTCCCGGCCTAGTTAGCTAATGTAGTCCTCGTCCCTAAGCCGGGAGGTAAATAGCGGGTCTGCATTGACTTTCACGATTTGAATAAAGCCTGCCTCAAGGATTGTTATCCCCTGCCTTGGATAGACCGATTAGTGGACTCTACAGCCGGTTGTGAGTTTATCTCAATGTTGGATGGCTATCAAGGCTACCACCAAGTCTCGCTCGCTCCCGAGGACCAGGAGAAAGTCAGTTTTGTGACGGCTAACGACACGTATTGCTATAACGTCATGCCTTTCGGCTTGCGCAATACTGGTGCCACTTACCAGCGGATGATGGACAAAGTCTTCAGGCACCAGATTGGAAGGAACATCGAGGTGTATGTGGACGATATCCTGGTCAAGACTGACAAGGGAAGCGACATGATAGCTGATTTGGAAGAAACATTCACCACCCTAAGGGCCAATAGGCTGAAATTGAACCCCGCTAAGTGTTTGTTCGGGGTGAAGAGCGGCTGGTTCCTGGGTTACATGGTGACAGAGAGAGGGATCGAGGCTAATTCGGAAAAAGTAAAAGCTATTCTAGATATGCCGCCCCTCGCAACTTCAAGGAGGCACAACGGCTGAATGGAAGAATCACGGCGCTGTCCAGATTCATCTCCAAATCTGCAGATAAGACCCTGCCATTCTTCAAGATTCTGAGAAAGGCAACCAAGTTCGAGTGGGATGAATAGTGTGAGAAACCTTTCATGGATTTGAAGACTTACCTCGCCGCACTCCCCATCCTCTACAAACCGGTGGAAGGGGAGACTTTGTTTGTCTACCTATTGGCCGCAGAGCAAGCGGTAGGGTCGGCGCTCGTTCGAGAACAAGGCAGGGTGCAGTATCTCATATACTTCTTCGGACATCTCCTAAAAGATGCCGAAACGCGATACACCACGATGGAGAAACTGGCTTATACCCTGGTCTTAATGGCTCGGAGGTTAAGGCCGTATTTCTTAGCACATCCCATCATAGTCCTCACCAACAACCCGCTCGTACGAGTCCTCACCAATCCCGAAGCTTCAGGTCGGTTGATCAAATGGACGAGGAGTTAAGTGAATATGGTATTGAGTATCAGCCTCGCGTCGCTATCAAGGTACAAGCCCTCTCAGACTTCATGCAGGAGACTGTCCCAGAGTCCAAGGCCGAAGGAATGTGGAAGATCTATGTGGACGGGTCCTCCAACAGCTAGCACAACGGTGTTGGAGTGTTAATGGTCTCCCCTCAGGGAGACACATTACATTTATCCATCCGACTCCACTTCAAAGCTACCAATAATGAAGCTGAGTATGAGGCGATCCTGGCGGGCTTGCAAGTAGCCAAGCACATGGGGGCTAGTCGGGTAACTGTATATTCAGACTCTCAGCTTGTGGTGCACCAGATAAAGGGCGACTTTGAAGTTAGGTGTGAGCGCCTGTAGAAATATGTAGCCCTTTATGAACAGCTGAAGGCCTCCTTCATGGAAGTTATCTTGCAGAAGATCTCCAGGGCTGACAATGTCCGGGCCGACGAGCTAGCCAAACTGGCTAGCTCTATCTCAACCTGGCAGTTAAATGAACCTAGTGACACAGAGGGGACAATAGCGCAGATTGCAGAGGAAGCAGGGGGCGACACCAGAACTGATTGGAGGGATCCATATGTGGGGTTTCTGCGCAGGGGGACCGTTCCAAGCATGGACCAAGGAAGCCGACTATTCCACCGTCGGGTGGTCAGATTCACGCTGGTCGGCGATCAACTGTATAGGAGGGCCTTTGTACGACCTCTCCTCAAATGTGTCGGGCCAGAGGAGGCTGACTACGTGATGAGGGAGGTACATGAAGGCATCTGCGGGAGTCATATCGGGGGAAGATCCCTATCCAGGAAGATCATTTTGGCAGGGTACTTTTGGCCTACCCTTCAGGCCGACGCTCTCAAGTTCGTGGCCGGGTGTGAAGCCTATTAGAGATATCAACATGTGACTTACCGAGCCCTTGTGAGTCTTTACAGTGTCTTGCCCTTTCGATCAGTGGGGAATGGACATTGTAGGCCTCTTTCCCATCGGGCCACAGCAGAAGTTCCTGCTGGTTCTCGTCGACTACTTTTCCAAGTGGGTAGAAGTGGAGCCTCTGGCACACATTACGGAGCCCGCAGTGATGAAGGTCCTATGGAGGGATATTGTCTGCAGAAATGACATTCCCCACAAGCTGGTGTCGGACAATGGAAGATGATTTTCCAGACGCAAGCTAAAAGAGTGGTGCGAGGGGTTGGGCATTCGTCAAGCCTTCACTTCAGTAGCATACCCTTAGGGCAATGGACAAGCCGAAGTCGTCAATCGGGAAATCCTCAGAGGACTCAAGATAAAGCTAGATCATGTCAGAGGCAGCTGGGTGGATGAACTCCCCAACATCCTGTGGTCCTATCGTACCACTCCGTGAGAAGGAACAGGCTAGAGTCCTTTCCAGCTAGTGTACGGGGCTGAGGCGGTCATCTAAATGGAAGTAGGGGAAGAGTCCGCCTGATGGCAGTACTATAATGAGGAAGACAACGATCAGGAGGGATGGATCGACCTGGACCTCATCTCAGAGGTGAGGGATAATGCAGTGGCTCAGCTGGAGGCATATCGGCGAAGGATGCAGCAAGCTTACAACCGCCAGGTAATCTCCTGCAGCTTTGAAGTCAGTGACAAGGTTTGGAAGAGGATCAAACCGGCAGGTGACCCTAGGAAGCTAGAACCTCAGTGGGATGGACCTTATGTTATCACTAAAAAGCTCACTGGAGGCAGCTATTATCTAGAAGATAACAAAGGCAAGGGGCTGGAAAGGCCTTGGCACGCCAACCATCTCCGCCATTATCGCACTCGGTGAGGTGTTGAGTTGTTTTTCTTCCCTTTTGTATCACTATTTGCGCTGCCTTGCAGTTCGATAAATAAAAAGAGCAAACAAACTATTACTCGAAAAGCGTTGAATCACCGCCTCTCGGTGAGTAGGCTTGGCCTCGGTGCTGCACATGCCCGGTCAAGAGCTGTAAAACCCTACTGCCTCTCAGTGAGTAGGCTTGGCCTCGGCGCTGCACATGCCCGGCCAAGAGCTGTAAAACCCCTACTGCTTCTCGATGAGTAGGCTTGGCCTTGGTGCTGCACAAGTCCAGCCAAGATATGTAAAACCCTACTGCATCTCGGTGAGTAGGCTTGACCTCGGTGCTGCACATGCCCGACCAACAGCTGTAAAACCCTAATGTCTCTTGATGAGTGGGCTTGGCCTCGGTGCTGCACATGCCCGGCCAAGAGTTGTAAAACCCCACTGCCTCTCGGTGAATATGCTTGGCCTCAGTGCTGCACATGTCCGGCCAAGAGCTGTAAAACCCTACTGCCTCTCGGTGAGTAAGCTTGACCTCGGTGCTGCACATGTCCGGACAAGAGCTGTAAAATCCTATTGCCTCTCGGTGAGTAGGCTTGGCTTTGGTGCTGCACATGCACGGCCAAGAGCTGTAAAACCCTACTGCCTCTTGGTGAGTAGGCTTGGCCTCGGTGCTGCACATGCCGGGCCAAGAGCTATACAACCCTACTGTTTCTCGGTGAGTAGGCTTGGCCTCGGTGCTGTTGGTGCAGAAAGCACCCAAGTCGAACTTGAGTTTTGATAATGGCAACAGGGCTCAAAAGTTACGTCTTACTTGTTATCTAATATGTTACTCTAGTGTGCAGGGTAAAAAGTCCTAGCGAAGGACTGCTAGGCACTAGCGAAGGAATGCCAGGGTAAAAAGACCTAGCGAAGGACTGCTAGGCACTGGCGAAGGAATACCAGGGTAAAAAGCCCTAGCGAAGGACTGCTAGGCACTGGCGAAGGAATGCCAGGGTAAAAGCCCTAGCGAAGGACTGCTAGGCACCAGGCCAAGGACAGCTTGGGACTGAAGCCCTAGCGAAGGAATGCTAGGCACCGGGCGAAGGACAACTCGGTATCCAAGACCTGGCGAAGGACAGCTAGGCAAAAGTCCAACCAGAGGAGCGGTTGACATCAGGTACATTCTCCCGAGAGGAGTAGGTGAGGACGCGTTCCCCGTCGAGGGAACAGTAGGCGTCGGTTCGACCTAGGGCTTCACTTTGGAAGCTCAAAGTCAGAACCAAGACAGCTAAGGTTGTATAAAAATTAATATGTTACTGCTTTTTGGACTAACCATGGATGCAGGACCAAAGGACTGAGTGTCTGCAGCTCAGAGAGCCTCAAAGGAGTGAGGCAGAAGCTGAGCAGGGCGCCCCGGATGTTCCGGGCGCCCCCAAGGTGAAGACCAACCAGCAGGAGCAAAATCCGCTTCGACAATTGACTGTCGGGGCGCCCCGGATGCTCCGGGCGCCCACATTGCGGCCGGGCGCCCCGCATGCTGCGGGCGCCCCCAGCGCCAACTACCGAAGCAGCTCCCCTCGAAGCCAACAAATGAGTGTTTGACCCGGTCAATACGGGTGCCCTGAGCGTTCCGGGCGCCCCGGTCAAAGTTGATCCCGAATTTGAAGGGATCAGAAGCTGACCGAGCAAATGCCGAATCGACCGACACGTGGGGGGGGGCGCCCCCGACGATCCGGGCGCCCCCAGGGCTATATAAAGGGCCCTTGACCCCAAGGCTTAGAACAACACTTCATTCAACGCTTCTACGCTCTTTTGCTCCCGCGCTCTGCTCCGGAAACCTCCCAACTCGAGTCGACGACGTCCCTCCGCACCGAAAAGTCAATCTACATCGGACGTCAGTAACGAAGAGCAATTTCTTTTTTGTGTTTACGATACTGCAATTGTAATATTGATTTGTAAACTGTTTTGCGAAATATAGAATTGCCCGCAGTAAACGGTCAACGACCGTGAGCCTTGGATTAGGAGTCGACCTAGGCTCCGAACCAAGTAAAATATCTGTGTTCGCGTGTTTTTGTTTTTAAACTTCCGCTGTGCAATTTCTCTATCTCAAATCCGAACGCTTTCCGATATTCACCCCCCTCTATCGGCTCTCTCGATCCAACAAGTGGTATCAGAGCGGGGAAGTTCAAATTTGGTGCAACCACCAGTTTGAAAATTTTTCGGATTTTTTTTTATTTCTTTTTCTCGTTCGAATTTCTACCAAGATATTTTCGTTCGAATTTCTTCTCGTTGATCGAGGTTGGTGCAACACCACTCGACGAATATTTTTCTTATCCCGCACTACTAATCCAAGACCAAGTCTTGGGAAATTTTTTTTCTATTAGTTATTTTTTTTAGATTAAATGGCCATGCAAGAAGGATTCAGCACCGCCAGACCTCCACTTTTCAGTGGAGAAGACTTTTCCTACTGGAAAAGTCGAATGGAGGTCCACCTGAAAACTCAGGTGGACATGTGGATAATCATCCAGTCCGGACTGGAGATTCCGAAGAACGATGAAGGAGTACCGCAAACCTACTCAGAATGGGACAACGCTCTGAAGCGCAAAATTGAAGCCGATGCAAAGGCGACTCAAACCCTCTAATGCGGCTTAACAAAAGAGGAGCTGAACCGGGTGGGCCCAATCAACAGTGCGAAGGAGCTGTGGGCAAAATTGATCGAGCTGCACGAAGGAACATCAGACACTCGCATCAGCAAGAGAGATCTGCTCCTGAACAAACTATATACCATCAAGATGGACGACAATGAAACAACAACCCAGCTTCACGCACGAATCCAAGAATTAATGAACGGTCTTCACACTATTGGTCACAAGGTCGAAAACCGTGACCTAATAAGGTATGCCTTAAATGCTTTCCCTAGAAACACCTTGTGGGCATCTATGGTAGATGAATACAAGGTCTCAAGGGATCTTTCAAAAATAAAATTAGATGAATTGTTTTCCGAATTAGAACCGCATGAACAAACTAACTGCAATTTGGCCGAGAAAGGTATTGCCTTTGTTGCAGGAAAAACTGGAAGGTGAACAAAGAAGAAACCTCAACCTGAACCCGAGTCTAACTCATACTCAGACTCAGAAGACGAAGAAGGAGATAGACCTAAGCTGGTCCGACTGGCCCGAAGCTACTATAAAGAATTGAAGAACCAAACCAACAGAAGGAAGGCCAACCGAAGAAAGGACGAACCAGCTGAACCCACAAATGACAAAAACAAGCCCAACGTGACTTGCTACGAGTGCAAGAAGAAGGGCCACTACAAGACAGAGTGTCCAAACCTGAAGGAGACTAAAAAGACAAGAAGAAAGAAAGCACTCCAAGTAACCTGGGACGAATCTTCCTCAGAAGAAGAAGAAGAAGCACCCCAGTCAAACCTACTTGCCGTGACCGCCTCAGAAGAAGTCGAGACCGAGTTAGAGTCAGAACAGGACGACGGCAGACTAACCTTTTCAGAAGACGGCGAAATCAAGGTAAGTGGTTTCAATAGAAGTCAGCTAAATGAACTTATTTCGTATCTTTCTCGAGATTTGGCGAAAGCCAAACTCCGAGTCAAATCCCTCCGACAGGAAGTAAAACTCCTGAAAGAGGGAGATGACTCTAAACCCTTAATCGAGAAAGTTCAAGAAGGAACTCCTACTCAAGTTGAAAAACTTGAGAAAGAGAACTCCTCCTTGAAAACTCAGGTTAAGGATCTTAGAGCTGCCTTAGAACGATTCACTTCTGGTTCCAAGGGTCTTAACATGATTCTTGGAAAACAGAAGTCCGTTCTAAATCGATCCGGACTTGGCTATAGAACCAAATCCCGACAAAGATCTTACTTTGCTGTACTGAATCAGTCCAGAAGTAAAGTTCAGGCATGGGTACCTAAACTGTACCTGAACAAACCAACTGGATCAAATCAGTATTGGATCCCCAAGGACAAGATTCACATCTTACCTAATCATTACCGTGGCTTTAGTCCAGGGGGAGCCAAATTAAAAACTATATTTATTGTTAAATAGAATTTAATTCTTGCAATTTGCTTGATTGATTGTTTATTTAAATTTCTGCAATTTACCATGCTTAGACTTAGGAATGGTTAGTATAAGGACTGAACAAACTTAACTGAAACTTGACAACATAGTATTGGGTGGAGGTGAGATGATAATACGTTAGGGAAACCAATTCTAATAAGGTCAAGTTTACTTGGTCTCTTTAGACTGGTGAAACTAGCCGAAGCTACCGATCTAAAATCCAAACTAGTTAGACCAGAACTTTTCAAAGATTAATTTTGAAAATGAAATTTCATTAAACGGCTTTGTCAAGGAAAGGGTTGATGATCCAATAAGGCTACGGCCAAAGAAGGCCTAGTGCCTCGCCAAGACCTGGAAGCCAATTCTTGAATTTCAAATTCAAATCACTTTTTGTCAAATTCAAATCTAACATATATTTTCAGTTAAGTATAGATTCAAACATTACCTTTCAAAATAAATTTAACTGTTTTCAAAAATTAATTTAAGGTTTTCAAAATAAATAATTTTTCAAAATTATTTTACTTATCAAAACCTGTCTCACAAAACCTATAAGGCTAACGTGGTTGAAAACCTTAGATTTGGGTGAGACAGACTAGACAGTGAAACTCAATTTAAGCTATTCCTGACTCTAATTAGATCCAAATCAATAAAACTCTTTATGTGTAGGAACATAAAGATTTGGACCAATGGATGTTGGATAGCGGTTGCTCCAGACACATGACTGGAGATAAATTGAAGTTCACCAAACTCAAGTTCAAGAACCTAGGCTCAGTGGCATTTGGCAACAATGCTACACTCAAGGTAATTGGGTCAGGTAATATTGAGCTTAAATCTGACTTTATTATTAAGAAAGTTCTATTGGTTGAAAACTTCAAATTTAACTTGCTTAGCATAAGTCAGTTATGTGATTCTGGTTATATAGTCACTTTCAACAATTCTAACTGCCTGATTAGAAATGTACAAGACTCAGAAATCATGCTTAAGGGCACTAGGAAAAATAATGTATACACTATAAACCTTCCCTTAATACCCAAATGTATGATAACTCAGTTAGAACAATCAAACCTCTGGCATAGGAGACTAGGTCACACTAATCTGAGGACTATCTCAAAAGTCACCCAACTTGGCCTAATCAAAGGTATTCCCAAAATTAAAAACAATGAAAACCTAATATGTGAATCATGTAATCAAGGTAAACAAACCAAATCTAATCACAAACTAATCCAATCTGACCTAACTCAAACCACACTTGAGCTCCTGCACCTTAACCTATTTGATTCACATGGAGCCAAGTCACTAAGCGGGAACCGATACTGCTTAGTAATAGTTGATGATTATTCTAGGTTCACCTGGGTTAGGTTTTTAAAAACCAAAGATGAAACCCTAAACCTATTTAATGATTTCTGTAAATTAATTGAAAATCAAAACGATACTAAAATTAAAAGACTTAGGAGTGACCACGGGGGAGAATTTGAAAATCAACAGTTCGAGGAATTCTGTAAGGTCAATGGGTATTTACATGAATTTTCATGTCCTAGAACCCCCCAACAAAATGGGATAGTCGAAAGAAGAAATAGAACATTACAGGAAGCCGCTAGGGCTATGCTCAACGAATTTGACTTAGCAAACCAATATTGGGCAGAAGCGATTAGTACAACTTGTTACATCCAAAATAGGGTTCTGATCAACAAGCGACACAACAAAACACCCTATGAACTGTACTACCATAGACTCCCAAATATACACTACCTAAGGGTCTTTGGATGCAAAGTTCATATCCTAAATACCAAAGACTATTTAGGGAAATTTCAGTCCAAGTCAACCCCAGGTATCTTCCTAGGATACTCAACCACAAGTAGAGCCTATAGAGTTTATAACAAACAAACTAAGAAAATTGAAGAAACAACAAACTTAATATTTGATGAAGAAATCAACTCAACATCTGATAATCCAAACCTAACTTCATCAAATTCTGATCAAGAAAATAATGAACAAACTAGTGAACCTTTAATTGAACCCTTAAATGAACTAACTATTGAACCAATTAATGAGTCAACTGAACCAATTATCGAACCAACAAATGAACCAGCCCAAAGAATCAAATCAAATAGTGAACCGAACCGACCAGCCGGACTTGAGGCTGAACCAAGTTCTAGAAGAACCAAGAAACCCAGACTAAGTCACCCAACCGATTAAATTGTGGGTGATCCAACTCTAGGAGTCAGGACTAGATCCTCCTATAGAAACCTTAGTCAAATAGCTATGATATCAAAAATAGAACCCAAAACTATAGATGAAGCCCTACCTGACCCTGATTGGATCATAGCTATGCAAGAAGAATTAGCCCAATTTGAGAGGAACCAAGTCTGGGAACTAGTGTCTAAACCTGAAGGCAAATCCATCATTGACACTAAGTGGGTCTTTAGGAATAAGCTAAATAATCAATGAGAAATAGTTAGAAATAAAGCCCGCTTAGTAGCGAAGAGATTCAGCCAAGTAGAGGGATTAGATGACGATGAAACATATGCTC
>JAGFNQ010000416.1:0-21070 GCA_024364735.1 Boesenbergia rotunda | reverse complement strand
TTGATTGGAATGTCCAAGTATGATCATGGAGCCATATACACATATGTTATGTAATGGTTTTCCCCATACTTGATCACCGAAGTGATTATTATCTCGTCAACTTAATTTCTCAAGGGATGCATTGACATTTTGAGAAATTTAGTTGATCCTAATATCTCACCCCATATCTAGCAAACAAAAACGTTTTGTTAAACCTTATAGTTCGTGTGAGATGTCCCCAAAGTTACCCAATTGTTTCCCAACAATTTCGAAATAATCATGAATGGTTCATGAAGCGCGACACATTCCCAACTCTCGTCTTAGGAAACTAAATTCATTTTCGGGGAGTGGTTTAGTGAAAATGTCAGCTAGGTTTGATTTGGACTATACATGCGAGAGTACAATATCTCCCCTAGCTACATGATCCCTAATAAAGTGGTGACGCACCTCAATGTGTTTGGTCCTAGAATGATGGACTGGATTCTTGGTTAGGTTAATTGTGCTAATGTTATCACATAACACTTGCACACCCTTGTAACTCAATCCATAGTCCTCTAAAGTATGTATCATCCACAACAATTGTGATACGCTCTCTCCCATATCAATATACTCTGCCTCGGTCGTGGAGAGAGCAACACAATGTTGCTTCCGACTTGACCAACTTACTAAAAACGAACCTAAGAATTGACAACCCCCACTTGTGCTCTTCCGGTCCAACTTACATCCAGCAAGTCAGAATCCGTATAGCCAATTAAGTTAAATGATTCGGTACGGGAGTACCATAGACCGACTCCAATTGTGCCTTTGAGATATCTCAAAATTCGCTTAATAGTGATTAAGTGAGATTCCTTAGCACAAACTTGATACCTAGCGCACATACCCACAGCAAATAGAATATCCGGTCGACTAGCTGTGAGGTATAGCAAACTACCTATCATGCTTCGATATTGAGTCAAATCAACGGGTTTACCACTCTCATCATTGTCTAATCTTGTGTTTGTAGCCATGGGAGTGGTTACCTCTTTTGAATCACTCATATTGAATTTTCGAAGCATTTCTTGTGTATACTTTGATTGATGCACATGGATACCATCGCGAGTTTGCTTGATTTCAAGTCTAAGGAAGAAAGTCAACTCTCCCACTAGACTCATTTCAAACTCACTCTCCATGTGTCCAATGAATTCATTTAAATAGCCCTTATTGATTGAGCCACAAATTATGTCATCGACATATACTTGGGCTACAAAAATATTATCACAATCTCTTCGTAGAAATAGTGTAGGGTCTATTTGGCCTCTAACGAAGCCCTTCACAATTAAGAATGTCGACAACCGCTCATACCAAGCCCGGGGTGCTTGTTTAAGGCCATAAAGTGCCTTTTTGAGCTTGAACACGTGGTTTGGAAATTCGGAACTCTCAAACCCCGGAGGTTGTTCGACGTAGACCTCTTCTCTAATCAAACCATTCAGAAAGGCTGATTTGACATCCATTTGGTATAGCTTGAAGCCGCGATATGCTGCAAACGCAAGCATCAATCGAATGGATTCTAATCGTGCCACGGGAGCATAGGTCTCATCATAATCAAGGCCTTCAACTTGACTATAACCCTTGGCTACCAAGCGTGCCTTGTTTCTAATGATTTCTCCCTTATGGTTCAATTTGTTTTTGAAGACCCATTTGGTTCCAATGATGGTGGTCTTCTTAGGTCTAGGGACTAAGTCCCAAACTTGACTTCTCTCAAATTGACCTAGTTCTTCTTGCATTGCAATGATCCAATCGGGATCATTTAATGCTTCATCAATTTTCCTCGGTTCAATTTCGAAAATTAGGGCAACTTCATTAGCCTCATTCCGGAAGAATGATCTAGTTGTAACCCCATGATGGATGTCTCCAACAATTTGGTCTTGGGGATGACTAGAGGCTAATCTAGTTTGCCTTGGTGTTGGTGGTGCTTCTTGAATGGGTTCACTAGACACAATTTCAGCCTCAGGATCCGGCTGATCTATGGATTGTCTAGGCTCACCGTCATCGGATTCATTTCCATCAACAACATTTGGAGTTTCATTCAGACTTAGTCTCTTAAGGTCGAACTGGACTTCATCTTCTGGTTGACCATTGACTTTTGGAATTTCTTCAAAGACAACATCAGAAGATTCTTCAACTAGTCTAGACTTCTTGTTGTAGACTCGATAGGCTTTACTAACCAGGGAGTACCCGACTAGTATCCCTTCATCAGCCTTCGCCGTGAACTTTCCAAGATGATCCTTGGTGTTTAGAATGAACACCTTACAACCAAACACCCGAAGGTGTTTAACCGTAGGTGGTTTTCCAAACCAAAGTTCATGGGGAGTCTTTCATAAAAACCTATGAATGAGGACCCGGTTTTGCACATAGCAAGTTGTATTTACAGCTTCAGCCCATAAGTAACTCGGCAGTGAGTACTCATTAAGCATGCTTCGTGCAGCCTCTTGAAGTACACGGTTCTTCCTCTCTACAACACCATTTTGTTGTGGTGTTCTAGGAGTAGAGAACTCATGTCTATAACCCCTATCTTGATAAAATTCCAAAAACCTTTGATTTTGAAATTCACCTCCATAATCACTTCTTATTGTCTTAATAGTTAATGATTTCTCATTTTCTACCCTCCTACAAAAAGAAATGAAAACATCTAAGGTTTGGTCCTTATATTTTAAAAAGTAAGTCCATGTATATCTAGTGAAATCATCAATAATCACAAAGCAATATCTACTTCCACTCAATGATATGATAGTACTACAATCAAATAGATCCATGTGAAGTAAATCTAATACAGTAGAAGTACTTACAGTGCTTTTACCTTTATGTGCAGATTTTATTTGCTTACCTATTTGACATGCATCGCAAAGTTTATCTTTCTCATATTTGATGCTTGGTAAGCCACGAACCAATCCCTTGTTGGCCAACTTCCGGATGTTCTTCATGTTCACATGTGCTAGCCTCCGGTGCCAAAGGGTGGACTCTTCTTCTTTTGACATGAAACACTTAGCAAAAACATTAGTAGCACTTTTAAATGAAACTTGATAAATATTGTCTACTCTTGTTCCTACTAGTACCGTGTCTAAGGTGTCATGTTGTCTAACTAGACATTGACTTGGTTGGAAATCAATTGTGTAACCCGTGTCACACAATTGACTCACACTTAGGAGATTAAATTTCATCCCATTGACTAGAAGGACATTTGAGATTCTAAGACATTCGGATATTTGAATGTCTCCTATTCCTATGACCTTAAGACTACCATTGTTACCAAATGAAACATTACCTCTACTTTTCTTGTGAAGTGTGGTAAACAATGATCTATCCCCGGTCATGTGTTTGGAGCATCCACTATCAACGAACCAAGTTGATAGATGCTCCCCCTCAATCATAACCTACACAATTCGAAAAATAGAAGTTTTAGGTACCCAAACCTTGGGACCTAAAGCATCAACTAAACATGACTTAGGCACCCATGCCTTGACAACTTTCTTTTGAACCTTGGGTGTCCTAGATTGTCTCATATCAGTCCTAGTCATAAGAGACGCGAATGAGGGTTCTTTAGGACGGTAACCAATATCGGCCCTATTGTAGACTGCCCTTTGGGCATTCAAGATCATGTCTAGGGTTTTAGAGCTAGTTGAGAACTTCTCAAGAATATTCTTGAGTCTCTCAACTTCACTCTTTAATGATTAGTTTTCTTCTACTAACAACTCATCATGCAAACCATTTACAACCTCAACCTTTGAGGATTTCAAATTTTCAACCTCAAGTTTCAAAGACTTAATCTCATCCTCTAACAATTCAACATGCAAATCATCAATGTTATCATCCCTAGATAATTTCAATTGATCAATTTCTAATTGCAATGCTTTAACCTTATTTTTTGACTTCTTAAGCATACTAGTTAAACATGCAATTGCTCTATAACACTTTTCAAGTTCGGGAGAAGTTACCTCTTCATCATCCGAAGATGATGAAGCCGCATTTGATGAGTTGGAAGATTCATCACTGCTCTCTTGATCTCCCAATGCCATGAGTGCCACATGCCTTGTGCTCTTCTCCTCCTTCTCTTCATCGGATGAGCTAGAGGATGACTCATCCCAAGTGACCTTCAAGGCCTTCTTCTTCTTCTTGAATTTTTCTTCTTTCTTTTTGGATTTCTCCTCCTTTTTCTTTAGTTTTGGACATTCATTCTTGAAGTGCCCTTTCCTACCACACTCAAAGCAAGATGCATTAGTCTTATCAAGTTTAGCTTCACTAGAGTTACCTCTACTCTTGAAGCGTCGACCCCTTCTCATCATCTTTCGCACAAAGTTCGCCATCTCGGAGGAAGAAGAGCCACTACCATCTTCATCGGAATCGGACTCGGATTCGGAAGAGGATGAAGATGAAGAGACTTCCTTCTCCTTCTTCTTCTTGTTGGATCGGTCCCCTGCAACTAAGGCAATCCCCTTCACCTTGGGGCCTTTGTTAGCCATTTCATGCAATTCCATCTCACAAAATAAATCATCTAACTTTACAATGGATAGATCCTTGGAAACTTTGTAGGCATCCACCATGGATGACCACAAAGTATTCCTTGGAAAGGCTTTCAAGATATACCTCACAAGGTCACGATTCTCGACCTTTTCATCAATCGAATGAAGCCCATTGAGGACTTCCTTGAACCGGCTATGAAGCTCACTTACCGATTCATTCTCCTTCATGGAGAGATTTTGGAGTTGGTTGAGGAACAAATCCCTCTTTGCGATTCTTGAGTCTCGGGTGCCCTCGTGAAACTCAATGAGTTTGTTCCACAAGTCCTTTGTACTTGTGAAAGGACCAACCTTGATGAGTTGGTATTTGTTCATGCCGTATTGTAGAGTGACAACCGCCTTCGCGTCGGCTTCACTCTTCCGAGTTTGTTCAGCAGTCCACCACCATGATTCGAGTTCTTTGCCTTCATCATCCTTAGGAGGGGTGAATCCCTCCTTCACCGCGAATCAAGTATTGATGTACATCTTCAAGTAATACTCCATCTTTGATCTACAATATTGAAAATCAGCGTCATCAAAGAAAGGAGGTCGGGTGGTGGAAAATCCTTCTCTCAACACCATCTTGTTGATAACTCTCGGATGTTAAGCCGTGAAAAGAGCCCCAAGCTTTAATACCACATGTTGGAACCCGGATGGCTAGAGAGGGGGGGGGTGAATATATCCAATCACTTGGACTTAGACACTAATCGAATTTCTGCACTCAGAGTTGTTAGTAGCACAGTGGAACGCAAGAACAGAGTATGCAGAAATTCAGAAAACAAAAGCAAAACAACACCACTAGCAAGATTGCTAACAAGGAGGGTTTACAAGGTTCGGGGATAACTTGCCCCTACTCCTTGGCGTGCCCTTAAGGTGGGCGATCCCTTGATCGTCGGCAGATCAAGCACCGGTTATCACCGGATAGAAAGCAACCTCCTTCTCGGTGGAGAAACCTCTCCACAACGTTTCAATCACAGATTTAAGTTTAAACACAAAGAAACAACAAGAAGGATCTTACTCAAGCACTTAGCAAAAACAAGAACACAGCAAGCTTTCCTGAGCTCCACCCAGCGGCGATCTCACACAAGAAACCCTTCCTCGTGTCTTCCCGCTGTTGGACTCCAAGCCTCTTGTTCTCTCCTTCAAGCGCTCAAGTAATGAATGATTGCTTCTCAGATTCTATTGCTTGCCCAAGATGATAACCTTCAGAACGTGCAAGCTAGATGTGGAGAACAAAAGGCGCAGCAAGAACTCAGTTCGCGAACTCTCGAACTCTGCTTCCACGAAGCCTTCTTCCGCCCTTTTGTTTCTCCACTCAGTACCAGGTGACAGCATCTCCTGCAGCCTCCAGCTGCTTCCCTGCCAATGCCAGCTACCACTGAGCCCTCCCTGGACTTCCTGAGCTCCCCTCAGCCAAGCTCCAGTCAGCAGCTCCAGTCTGCAGCTCCGGCCGTTGAAACCTGAGATGGAAAATTGACAAACCTTGTCACGCCCCGAGACCCAGGAGCCGCTGGTCCAATATAAAATCGGACAGCACCTCCCCCGTCCGGCAGACAATTTACACATACAAATAACACACGCAGATAATAATTTGGCCTCAGGCCTCAGAATCAAAATATAACATAACCATAACGCAAAGTAAATCATACCTGACTGCGGACCGGTCCGACTTACAACAAAAACAACAAACACATAGTCCATCAGAGGACTTAAAAATACAATACTAAGCCAAATAAAACGCGATACGAGTTCCACGACCTTAAACCAATACAAACCACATAATAAGGCGAACGAAAAGAGAACTACGTGGAAGCACCCATCACTGGAGTCGTAGGGACCTGGGACTGGCAACTGGGGCTCCTCCGGCGACCATTCATCCTGAAAACAAAAATATAGGCAACGGTGGTGAGTCCAAACACTCAGCGGATACCCAAAATAGATATGCACAGCAATCTATAAATAACAATAAGAATTACGCTAATACAGTCTCGAGTATAAAGGATAAATCATATCTAGAGACTAAGGGTGAAATACATACCAGAGTCTGTCTATCCTGCAGGTAGGTGTAATCAATCCTCTATATAACCTCAAGAATGATACACAATCCAAATGTGTATGTCACCTATAAGTGTGTGTCAAACATATATAGCACTCAAACTCAACAAGCACCAACCAAGGTGCAATACATCCCATACACATAGTACAACGATCTGTTCTATATACACCTCAGCCACCACCGGACCGGCGGTCGGGTGAACAGGAAACAGATAAGCCAACCACTCATGGTTGCATAAAGAAGCCAAACACTTGTGGCCTACAACATATGAAGCCCAACACTCGTGGCTATGCAAATATGATGCCCAGCACTCGTGGCAATGCAAGTATGACGCCCAGCACTCGTGGCGATGCAAATATGCTGCCCAACACTCGTGGCAATGCAAATATGATGCAAGCATGACTGGTGACGGGCTCAGACCTCAGGGGAGCCGATGGTCGCCATCATGATAATAGGATCGTGCTAATAGCTCAATCAATATAGGAAACTTGACTGCGCTACGGCCTCAGACCCTAGGAGAGCCGATGGTCGCCAGTATGCAATCATACAGAGCTTACAGCTCAGTATACAACCTAGAGGGTAAAGTATGCTAACGACACCCTCCTCACTAACAAGATCCTTAACCATAGGCCAGTAGGAAAGGTATAGGTCTAACACATGTATCCAGATCTAACCATTCTACCCTAGGTATCCATGCAAGGTATATCTAGAAATCAATCCAACTACATGTACTAAGTGACCTACCATCATATCTGAGCACATATGGACGCATGACAAATATCGAGACTGTATAGAACTAAACAGGAGTCATCTAAACAACATATATCTGATCATAATACACAAAGGCAGATACAGCGTATAAACTTACTATTATCTATAACAAACTATGCATAATAGTAAGACAATATCTAAAAAGATAAGTCAGGGGTACCCGCCTCAAAGTAGGAGTAGTCCGTATCAAATAAGAACCTTCCGTCTAAAAGTCCAAAATCAATCAATGTCCTGTACCAAAAGATATAGTTTAGCTATCATACCAACTGATACTAATCAAACTAAGTACTCAGTCGTATTAGGATTAACCCCACTATCTCAATTAGGCTTAATTCCATGAAGCTAAACCCAAACCTAACCACTCCAAGAACCATTCTTGGAACCTACCACAAAACATCACATAAACCTCCTACTATAACAAATGATAAAACCTCACAAGGCCCAACTACCATCAAACAAATCTAAGGCATTATACAACAAGGTACCAAATCAAACATCCAAACTCTTAAGAAGATCAAAGCATATAGCACATTGGAGAAACCCAACACAACTTCATCCATTCCAATCAACTTACCACTTATCCCACCTCCAACAGAAGCACATAGCACGATTCAACCCCAATAAATCCCAAAACAGATCAAATTCCACTTCGAAACAGTAATCTCCCAAAAACAAGACAGATATGCCATCATGGGGAAATTACACTAATACAAATCCAACATGAAATACTCCTACAGAATAGCAAAGAGATCAACCTTCCATCCAATCCTACAATAGAACCATCCTTCCATAAGACTGCCATCACAGAATAAAGATCCAACCATCACACTACACTGATCTACTAAAATCTTCAAATTCCACAAATCAAAACCCTGTGCTACGCATAATCATCCACCTCATTGGCTAAGGTAACAGAGTTATTCACCATGTTAGTTTCAATATAGATAAAAGGAAATGTATCAACAATCACCAGTTTACCCAAACTGAAACAACCTTAAACATAGCATAAGATTTACCTTACAAGCCACATCTAACGATCAACGACAATGGCATCAATGATACAAGGAGAAACCACAGAGAAATCAACTCATTCAAAACTGACCAAATAGCTCAAAACAGAGACAACAACAGATCAAAACAATTCTATATTCAGTTCATCCAACACTAATGCTGAAGGAACCAATCCTTACCTGATAAAGTACCGAAAGAGCTCCCTTGCTCCAAATTTGGCGAAGTTAGCTACTGAACCAGGGAATCCCTTCGTCCTGGCAGCCCCTCATGAACCCGGGATCCATTCCATGGACTTGACAGCAAATTGCAACAAGGGAAGGGGAAATCGATCCCTAGATAGATCCAGAGATGATATCACCATCTCGGCACAGCACAAAATCGATCCCTAGAGGGCAAAGTTGAGATTCAAAGAATCAAGTGCTTACCTAGATGAAGGCAACCACACACAACCCTAGCTACTCCCAATCGTCATACCTCACTCTTCCCAACCTTGCATGCGACGATTGCCCGAAATGGGGAGATGACGGGAAGGGGTGGAAGTGTTTCCTCGAGCTCTCGACGATCCGAAATGGAACGGGAGGTCAGCGCGTGGATGTGGCGAGGACGATCGGCGCATCAGGCAGAAGGAATTTGGGGGAAGAGAAGTTGATGTCGTCGATTGTGGGCTAGGGCTCGCGGGCGAAGTAGAAGAGACGAAGAGAAGGGATCGGGTGTGGCAGCTGCGGCTAGGTCACGCGTAGGAGAGAAAGGGAGGCTGCAGGATTTGTATTAGGGTTATTTTGCATTTAACCCCCTCCGGCTTTGACAAATCCCACCCAAGCCCGTAATAGTTAATGCATAATTGCAAATTAGCCCTTAAAACTTAAGTTTCAAAGCAATTTTAGCCTTAAGTTTCAATTAAGGTCTCTCAAACCCTAATTCTTCTTCCGAAAAATTTTCTGGATCACATCAAAAGAGTCGGATTTAACATCCTCCCCTACTAACAAAAATTTGGTCCCCAAATTTCGCTATTACACACGATATATACTAACAAGCCCTATACCGTGTAACTACTAGACGGAAACTAATCATACGTTTCCTGGATAAGGTAGCAACCCATAGAATCCAATAGACTCCCTTGTCTCTGTTTAACAACCAGTATCTCGCCAGCCGTTAGGCACACTACCCCATGATCTAATCGTAGATACCCGCTAGATCCCATCCTAGTGTATCCGTGCCAAGCAATAAGGAGAACTAGCTATATCTATCACTATTTGAGCTGAAAGATGCATAACAAACATCATACCGCGAAAGGCTGGTCCATCAATCTGCGGTGCCTCCCCTCGGGTAGCCGCATATACTCGTCCCATCTCGGAACCCGGTGGTGGCATCATCGGAACTAGCTGGGATGGAAACACAGGGGCTGCAACAAACTGCTGCGGCTGGTGTACCGAATAAGTCACGGCTGGCTGCAGAGGCTGATGCGTCAGATGCGTCTGATCATAACCGCCGATCGCAGAAGACTGGGGTGCTACCAAAGTAGGGGCATGCTGAAAACCATGCATGCAATAGATGTGAACCGGTGGGGGAGCTGCTTGCTTCTGTCGTGGAAAAGTCTGGGTACGCTGACCTCCTCCCTGCAACCTCGAAGGTCTAGAGCGACTCCGCTGAGTGGTGTCCTCTGCGGATTCCTACATCGCCCGTTAATCACATTCCCGACTCTGATGCCCCGGGAACTTACAGAAATAACATACATTCTGGCCAAAGGGACACTCTGACTTACTGTGATCCTTAGCCCCACACTGGAAACAATGGAAAACAGTACAATCACTCTACCAATTCTGCTGCGATGATCTGGAAGGTCCTACTGATGAGCGCCCCTCCTTGGGAGGTCGAGAAGCTGTCCCAGAATTTCCTTGCACATCATGGTCCCTACGGGTCCTCTTTTGTCCTACTTACAGCTGCTCCTGGTTTGATAATGTGTCCTGATCCGACTGTCTATCACCATACACTTGTTTCTGTGCCATCTCGATCAGGAGTGCTCTGTCTAACGCCTCACGGTAGGAGGTCGTACCAAACTCGGCTATCTGAAGCCGAATGTAACCGGCTAATCCCTGGATGAACTGAAGCATCCTCTCTCTATCATGTGCCACCAACTGGGGGTAGTACTCAGCTAGACGGCTGAACTCCGCATTATATTCCATGACCGTACGCTTTCCTTGCTTGAGACTCAGAAATTCCTGACGCCGAGCCATCTGATATGCAACAGGGAAGTACTGACTCTCAAATGCCTCACAGAAAGCTGTCCAGGTGATGTGCTGCTCACCAATGACTGTGCGCTGCGTGGCCCACCAAGTAGTTGCCTTATCACGTAGATGGTAGGCAGTCAGTTCTGCTTTCTCCCACTCTGAACAGGCCATATAGTAAAACGTACCCTCCAAGGTCTCGATCCAAGAACGAGCAACCCGAGGGTCAGGTCCTCCATGGAACAGTGTGAATCGGCCTTTCACCGACTCTGCCAATGTTGGTATCCGTGCTCTGGCCCTAGCCCTAGCCCAGTCCACAGAATCGATAGAATCCACCAGTGGAGCTGCAGCAGATACCGGAGCGGATGCTGCAATAGGAATCGTGGGAAATCCCGGAATCGAAACCGTGGGTGGAGCTAGGTGAACTGGTAGAGCAGGCGCTACTGGGGGTACAACAGAATACACAGTAGAGGGTACGACTGGTGGTACCACTGGATACACAGATGTAGGTACTACTAGTGGTGTAGGCACTGCGGAATACACTGATGGGGGTACAACAGATGGTACCGTTGAATATAACGAGTTAGGTACAGCTGGTGGTACCACTGGATATGTCGGTGTAGGCACTGCTGAACACCCCAAAGTGGGTACCACAGATGGTATCGCTGGATACACCGGAACAGGTACCGTTGGTGGTACCACAGAATAGGCATTAGTAGATACTGCTGATGATACCATGAACACCACAGGGGTTGGTACAGCTGGCGGAACAGTGGGAACCGCTGATGCCAATGGAACTGAGACTCTCGAAATACCCGGGGAAGTTTGACCACGACTAACGGGCTCTATCCCAGTCGGTCTCTCTAGTGACTCTGTCGCCGGAGACCCGGATGTCCGCCCACTTGGTCGCCCTGGACCTCGTCTCGGTGCGAGAGCAAATTTACTCCGAGTCATACCTGTTACATCATTGCCCAATATTACAAATAATACAAGGCAACTAAACATACCATATCATACCATTGTCGTCCGGAGATGTCCCGTCGCCGCCAAGTCCCAAAGTCCAAACTCGTCGAAAAACGACTCCGAAAATCCATAATGTACTCGGGTATATCATCAAACCCGAGCTCCGATACCTACCGAATCGGTATCAGATACAACTCCGAAAATCCACAAGTCCCAAAGGTATCCCGCAACCTGGGCTCTGATACCAAAATAAATTGTCACGTCCCGAGACCCAGGAGCCGCTGGTCCAAATATAAAATCGGACAGCACCTCCCCTGTCCGGCGGACAATTTACACATACAAATAACACATGCAAATAATAATTTGGCCTCAGGCCTCAGAATCAAAATATAACATAACCATAACGCAAAGTAAATCATATCTGACTGTGGACCGGTCCGACTTACAACAAAAACAACAAACACATAGTCCATCAGAGGACTTAAAAATACAATACTAAGCCAAATAAAACGCGATACAAGTTCCACGACCTTAAACCAATACAAACCACATAATAAGGCGAACGAAAAGAGAACTACGCGGAAGCACCCATCACTGGAGTCGTAGGGACCTGGGGCTGGCAACTGGGGTTCCTCCGGCGACCAATCATCCTGAAAACAAAAATATAGGCAACGGTGGTGAGTCCAAACACTCAGCGGATACCCAAAATAGATATGCACAGCAAGCTATAAATAACAATAAGAATCACGCTAATACAGTCTCGAGTATAAAGGATAAATCATATCTAGAGACTAAGGGTGAAATACATACCAAAGTCTGTCTATCCTGCAGGTAGGTGTAATCAATCCTCTATATAACCTCAAGAATGATACACAATCCAAATGTGTATGTCACCTGTAAGTGCGTGTCAAACATATATAGCACTCAAACTCAACAAGCACCAACCAAGGTGCAATACATCCCATACACATAGTACAACGATCTGTTCTGTATACACCTCAGCCACCACCGGACCGGCGGTCGGGTGAACAGGAAACAGATAAGCCAACCACTCATGGTTGCATAAAGAAGCCAAACACTCGTGGCCTACAACATATGATGCCCAACACTCATGGCTATGCAAATATGATGCCCAGCACTCGTGGTAATGCAAGTATGACGCCTAGCACTCGTGGCGATGCAAGTATGTAGCCCAGCACTCGTGGCTATGCAAATATGATGCCCAGCACTCGTGGCAATGCAAGTATGACGCCCAGCACTCGTGGCGATGCAAATATGCTGCCCAGCACTCGTGGCAATGCAAATATGATGCAAGCATGACTGGTGACGGGCTCAGACCTCAGGGGAGCCGATGGTCGCCATCATGATAATAGGATCGTGCTAATAGCTCAATCAATACAGGAAACTTGACTGCTCGACGGCCTCAGACCCTAGGAGAGCAGATGGTCGCCAGTATGCAATCATACAGAGCCTACAGCTCAGTATACAACCTAGAGGGTAAAGTATGCTAATGACACCCTCCTCACTAACAAGATCCTTAACCATAGGCCAGTAGGAAAGGTATAGGTCTAACACATGTATCCAGATCTAACCATTCTACCCTAGGTATCCATGCAAGGTATATCTAGAAATCAATCCAACTACAGGTACTAAGTGACCTACCATCATATCTGAGCACATATGAACGCATGGCAAATATCGAGACTGTATAGAACTAAACAGGAGTCATCTAAACAACATATATCTAATCATAATACACAAAGGCAGATACAGCGTATAAACTTACTATTATCTATAACAAACTATGCATAATAGTAAAACAATATCTAAAAAGATAAGTCAGGGGTACCTGCCTCAAAGTAGGAGTAGTCCGTATCAAATAAGAACCTTCCGTCCAAAAGTCCAAAAGCAATCAATGTCCTGTACCAAAAGATATAGTTTAGCTATCATACCAACTGATATTAATCAAACTAAGTACTCAGTCATATTAGGATTAACCCCACTATCTCAATTAGGCTTAATTCCACGAAGCTAAACCCAAACCTAACCACTCCAAGAACCATTCTTAGAACCTACCACAAAACATCACATAAACCTCCTACTATAACAAATGATAAAACCTCACAAGGTCCAACTACCATCAAACAAATCTAAGGCATTATACAACCAGGTACCAAATCAAACATCCAAACTCTTAAGAAGATCAAAGCATATAGCACATTGGAGAAACCCAACACAGCTTCATCCATTCCAATCAACTTACCACTTATCCCAGCTCCAACAGAAGCACATAGCACGATTCAACTCCAATAAATCCCAAAACAGATCAAATTCCACTTCGAAACAGTAATCTCCCAAAAACAAGACAGATATGCCATCATGGGGAAATTACACTAATACAAATCCAACATGAAATACTCCTACAGAATAGCAAAGAGATCAACCTTCCATCCAATCCTACAATACCATCCTTCCATAAGACTGCCATCACAGAATAAAGATCCAACCATCACACTACACTGATCTACTAAAATCTTCAAATTCCACAAATCAAAACCCTGTGCTACGTATCATCATCCACCTCATTGGCTAAGGTAACAGAGTTATTCACCATGTTAGTTTCAATATAGATAAAAGGAAATGTATCAACAATCACTAGTTTACCCAAACTGAAACAACCTTAAACATAGCATAAGATTTACCTTACAAGCCACATCTAACGATCAACGACAATGGCATCAATGATACAAGGAGAAACCACAGAGAAATCAACTCATTCAAAACTGACCAAATAGCTCAAAACAGAGACAACAACAGATCAAAACAATTCTATATTCAGTTCATCCAACACTAATGCTGAAGGAACCAATCCTTACCTGATAAAGTACCGAAAGAGCTCCCTTGCTCCAAATCTGGCGAAGTTAGCTACTGAACCAGGGAATCCCTTCGTCCTGGCAGCCCCTCATGAACCCGGGATCCATTCCATGGACTTGACAGCAAATTGCAGCAAGGGAAGGGGAAATCGATCCCTAGATAGATCCAGAGATGATATCACCATCTCGGCACAGCACAAAATCGATCCCTAGAGGGCAAAGTTGAGATTCAAAGAATCAAGTGCTTACCTAGATGAAGGCAACCACACACAACCCTAGCTACTCCCAATCGTCGTACCTCACTCTTCCCAACCTTGCATGCGACGATTGCCCGAAATGGGGAGATGACGGGAAGGGGTGGAAGTGTTTCCTCGAGCTCTCGGCGATCCGAAATGGAATGGGAGGTCGGCGCGTGGAAGTGGCGAGGACGATCGGTGCATCAGGCAGAAGGAATTTGGAGGAAGAGAAGTTGATGTAGTCGATTGTGGGCTAGGGCTCGCGGGCGAAGTAGAAGAGATGAAGAGAAGGGATCGGGCGTGGCAGCTGCGGCTAGGTCACGCGTAGGAGAGAAAGGGAGGCTGCAGGATTTGTATTAGGGTTATTTTGCATTTAACCCCCTCCGGCTTTGATAAATCCCACCCAAGCCCTTAATAGTTAATGCATAATTGCAAATCAGCCCTTAAAACTTAAGTTTCAAAGCAATTTTAGCCTTAAGTTTCAATTAAGGTCTCTCAAACCCTAATTCTTCTTCCGAAAAATTTTCTGGATCACATCAAAAGAGTCGGATTTAACAAACCTGCTCCAAGGAAAACCTCCATTGACTTCTTCTTGAGTGTTTGAATCCTCCCCTGTCACCTGCAGCTTAATCAGTGTGTTAGAGCAGCATATCATATATCAGATGGTAAGCACAGAGAATCGGATACGTTCAGACGTGATCAGAGCGTCTGACAGTGCATTTTGAATTAAAGTGATCGGTCACCGGACCGATCAGAGAGCCTCCTGATCGGTCACCAGACCGATCAGGCTGGGTCCAAACCGATCAGGCTCCATCCTGATCGGTCCCCAACGCTCGATTAGAAATCGTGATTTCTTTGGGACTCTCCTGGATTGATCACCAGACCGATCCCAGGTTATAGATCGATCACCCGACCGATCCACCCCTTTATCGGGCGATTTCTGAGCTTCGCAGTCCAGACCTCCTGATCGATCACCGGACCGATTAGGAAACCTCCTGATCGGTCACCAGACCGATCAGGTCGTGACCAGACCGATCATGCTCCGTCCTGATCGATCATAGGGAGGAACCTGCGACGGTGGATCGTTCTCCAGAACGATCTGCACAGTGATCCTAATCGGTCACCAGACCGATCAGGAGCAGATCAGCAAGGGAACTCAACCTCACTGTTTGCTCCCTGATCGGTCACCAGACCGATCAGGAGCCAAGCAATGGGTGAAACGCATACTCCCTGATCGGTCACCAGACCGATCAGTCATCGCTGGATCGGTCACCAGACCGATCCACGAAAGAGCACCGTGCCAACTCCCTGATCGGTCACCAGACCGATCCAGGGGCTCCAACCTAGCCCTCCAAGCTAGGGTTTCATCCACCTTAGCCCTCCAAGCTAAGAATTTTTCACCTAACCCTCCAAGTTGGGAATTTGCACCTAACCCTCCAAGTTAGGACTTTTCACCTAGCCCTCCAAGCTAGGACTTTTGACCCAACTCTTCCGGATTAGGACTTTCCAAACCTAGCCCTCCAAGCTGGGACCTGACCCTCCAAGCCAGGACTTTTTCACCTAATTCTCCAAGATGGGAATTTGCACCTAACCCTCCAAGTTAAGACTTTTCACCTAGCCCTCCAAGCTAGGACTTTTCACCCACCTCTTCCGAATTAGGACTTTTCACACACCTAGCCCTTCAAGCTAGGATTTTCAACACCTAACCCTCCAGGTTAGGATTTTCCAACACCTAGCACTCCAAGCTAGGATTTTCCATACCATGCCTGATCCCCGATCAGGACTTAATCATAATCAATAATCATCCACCTAAACTAAAATCGGTGTCAACACCAAAACAACAATCCGGGCCAGACTGCATCAACACAGTCGACTGAACCCATATTCTATTGACTAATCCTTTCAGTCGATTGATCCATCTATCCGTTGATTGAACCTCATGCCATTCCTTCTTTGCATCGATTTGATTTATCAGATCCCATGATTTTCATTGTTTGGTCGACTAAGCAAGCTTATCTATCGGTTGAACCTCTAGATTTCCTTTCCTATGAGATCCAATATGATCATCTGTCATTTTTTTATGGATCAGACGACTGATCATGCTGTTATACTAAGTTTGTGAATTTTGATATGTTCTATGACAAATTAGACGGTTCAGTCGACTAAACCCCTTCCTTTGGTTCGATTGTCTAAGCAACAAATCTAGATCTTTAAGTCATGGACGTATGACCACTGATAGATCATGATTTTATGTTCTGAACCAAATGTTATGACCCTTTGAAGTTTAAAGGGTCATGATCCGGTAAAACAGAATTAGCATAATAGATAGTATAACAATAATCCTGCAAAATAATATTAGTACAAATAGATAGACAATATGCATTATTAAGACAGTAAAGACTGTCTTGATCTTAACTTAGAAATCTTCGTTGGTTTCTTTAGTTGGATCAGTACCTAAGCTTTGTCCCTACCGGGACACAACCTTACTGCACTCCTTCTAGGAACATAGCTCAACTTACCTATCAAATATTGGGTCCTTCAGATCTATTTAGATTTTAACCGCTTAGCATTAGATCAACCTGTCAGGACTTCCACTTGATTCGATATCGAGTCCTCCAGACCTACTGAATTCATCTGCTAGATGTTAGGTCCACTTGACCCATTTGACTTCCTATCTGATTTCAATGATTTACTGAGATTTTCCTTGTCTATTATCGGATCTAGCTAAATTACTAAGACTCTCTAAATTGAGTCTCCTGCACACTTGAATTAAACATCAAAATTTTGAAAATAAATTTTAAAAAAAAATAGATATGAATTTTTGAAAACCTTTCAAAAAATATTTTCCATTTATCTTTTCTAGCATCTCGCTCATTCTAGATTTTCAAAACATGGTAATCATATGTGTTTTGAGATATGCAACATTTGTCTAAGGTAGAATTAGTTTGATTTTTAATTTTATATTAAATTATATTTTATTATATAAAGGATTCTTGTCTTAATTTAATTAAATTGATAACTTCTAAGTTATTAAATGGAGTAATTGGTGAAAACTCCCCAAAATGAAACAGAGCTTTGCATGCAGTCCCCAACTCATAAAATTTTTAATTGCACTCCCTAGTGAGATTGACAAGATGATTTTGTATGTTATTTTTTATTAGTATAAAATAGTAAAATTTCATTATACATTGTAAAGATTTAATTATAAATTATTTGAGATTAAGTATTAATTTAAGAAATTTAAGTATAATTTTTCGACGACCCCTCCATCATGATCTTAATGCAACCTCACATGATGTTTATTGTACTCTTTATTTCGATGTCATTTGTGAGATATATGAAGGAGGTGCCGTCAAAATTTTATACTCAAATTTCTTAAAATAATACTCAATTTAAACTAATTCATACTTAAATTTTTATAATGTATACTGAAAATTTAATGTTTTGTACTAATAAATTACTTGCTTGATGGGGTTGAGCACCCCGTGGCTGACATGTGGAGTGAAGAAGCTATGTGACAAGATGCATTGAGTTTGAATGACTCTTTTTCTGGAACTCCGGAGACCCTCTCAGGAAGGGGATCCCCTAAGATCCCCTCGGGTAGACACACCCTGGAGATCAAGTCGGAAGGCGCACTCTTGAGATCACCTTGGGAGGTCAGGTCCCCAAGACCACCTCAGAAAGGTAAAATGCCTGGGACCCCCTAGACCAGAAGACCCCGAGATCACCTCGGGGAAGCGGGGCCCAAGAAGCATTCGACCCCAAGTAACAATCCTCGTTTTTCTTCAAATCTACAGATAATCATCACCAATTATTGCGGGATAATTATGACCCATAATTATCGCAATGGTCCAAACTTAATGATTACGTAAACCGTTACAAAGGTAATCCCGTAATCGACAATTAGGGGGACGTGGTGAAGATCGTGGAGACTCGTGGGACGACCACCTCAGGTATAAAAGGTATTCCGACCCCTCAGGTAGGAGGGTTACACTCTCCCTACTTGACGCATATCTTGTTTGCCTTCTTTTCATCTCTAGGATGGAGGCACTGACTTGAGCGTCGGAGTGGGCCCCGCCAGACAACCTCCCGCGTGTTCCCCTAACACTCGTGTTAATCTCGCAGGGTGTGAGCTCTTCCTCTAGCGTCAGTGTCTGCGTGGGCCGGACCCTGGTGACGGGCCGTCGACGTCGATTCCTTCCGGAACAAGTTTGACGTCGTCTGTGGGAAACCAGTAAAGCACCAGAAGGAGCACCGATAGCAGAGCTGGTGGGATAATCCATTGTCCTGACGAAAGAGGAACTGGATCGCTCAGTGGTCAACACCATCAAAGAGGTGCTCAAACAACAACAAATCGAGCAGGCCGCCTCACAGCGAGCTGTTTTTGTGCTGGAGGAGATCCCCAGAATCTCCATCTCGTACCCCCAACCGCGAAGATCCATCACGCGACTGGGGCGACGCGCCGGAGCAACCCCGGACCATTAGCGAGATTCTCCCGGAGATATTGAGAAGGTCAACTCGGTAGCCTCTAGCGTGCTGAGACATGAAGATGGGCAGGGGAAGAGGGAGGAACCTAATTTTGGGACCGGGTCCATGTTGATAAGGATACGAGTTCGTAAAATTTAAAATTTTTACGTGCAGCGGAAGAGTTTGCATAAAATAATTTCCTAAATTATTTTAACTTCGTATCTAGCATGCAATCCTATGGTGTGTTGACATAATCATACAATAAAATTTTGCGAAAAGTAAACTAATTTACTTTTATACCTCGCGTAACTCGAAGAAAAGGGACGAGATCCAACCGTAGCGTCCCTTGGAAGCTCCGCCTCTTCGGGATGACTTCGCAAAGTCATGAGTTTTGTGCCGACGAGAACTACTAGATTCTCTATAGGCACAACAAAGAAGTACAAGAGAAAAATTAGGAAACTAACCAACGAAGTAACGGAATCGAATTCCGAGAGAGAGGGAGATGTGATCCGCTTCTTCTTCTTCTTGGTTGGTTTCTTCTTCTCCTTGAAGCTCACGGCAACTCCTTGCCTTGGTGTAGGATGGGCGCCGACCCTAATGGAGCTAGGGTGGGCGCCGGCCCTAATGGAAGGGAGGGGGAAGGAGGAGAGAAGAGAAGAGAGAGAGGGAGAGCTCTATTCAATTACTTGATTAGTTCGGAATAAGGGCTAGCCTTTGGTTCCTTTATATAGTAGCAACTCCTTTGCTAAGTCTCCCTCTAAACCGAATTAACGGAATTAACGGAATTAGTTATAAGAAATTTATCTTATAAATTTTCTTATTAATTATTCCGTTTAAACCGAGTCTTTATTATAAACCAATTTATAATAAAACTAATTCTTCTTCTCTTTAAATTATGGAATAAATTTTTTATAAGAAATTTATAAACTTTTTTATTATGGAAAAATCAATTCATAATTGATTTTATAAAATTAAAATAAACCAATTCATGGATTATTTTAATCTTCCATAAAAGAATAAATTTCTATAAATTTTATTTATATAAATTTCTCTATACAAATTTATTTATTCATAATTTATAAAATAAATCGCACTAGATTTATTTTATTAATTAAACCAAAATTAATTGATTTTCTCCTCTTATTGTGGCCGGCCACCAAAGGGGGTTTTGACACCCTCTTTGGCCGGCCAAAACAACCCGAACCGCCGCGAATTAAACTCATTTAATTCGCCCAAAAAGCCTTCAAAAGACTTCGCCCTTTTTAGCTTCCATTGCGCCTCTGATTAACTCAGATTCGACTTATTTCTCTTGATCGGAAAATCCAATTTTCAACTCATTTTAAATCCCTCGGATTACTCGTAGTGCGTGTGACTAAATAGGCTTTCGATTTATGTTGGCCGTCTATAATTAACTAATTATAGAACGATCATGAGTGGCACCTAGTAGTACATCATGATCCCTAATTAATCGAAAGATCAACGGTTTGACCTCAGAAGAAATTATTCTGAAACCCTTCAGCAGCTCTAATGAATCGTGCCTCATTCCCTTCACCACCTTATACCCACTTGGTTCAGGACACGGTCAATGGTGTCAGTCCCCACTAGGCTGACTACGTCACACCTAGCCCAAGTAGTGTCTTCCTCGTCCTTTGGATTTCTAATTACTCTCATGTATTTAAGAGACTCGCACTCTCAATATGATATACTCTGGCCAGAGGCTTTGAGTAACAATCCGACGATAGGCCTGGGTATACATCTCCTCGCAAGGAGTGGTGAATCCTTTGTAGGCTGTTCAAACATCTTCGGGCACTTCGGCTTATACCCGATCATCCTGGGTCCACACCTCCTTGGAGATGCTTGCTTAAGATGTCAAAGTATAGTCTCCATGACCAAGATGACTTGAACACCACAAGTCAAAGGAACATCGCACTTAAGCCGCAGTAAGATCTTTCATTGA
>JAGFNQ010000415.1:137064-172232 GCA_024364735.1 Boesenbergia rotunda | reverse complement strand
TCATTTAACTTTTAGTAACAATTGTTGTTACATAACTTTAAATGGCGTTCTTTATGGGAATGGAACTTTGTGCAATGGCATCTACACGTTAGATTTATCCAGTGACGTTTTCAATATCGAAGTTAGCAACAAACGTGCTCGAATAGATAATCGAATAGACTCCTACACTTGGCATTGCGTCTTGGCCATGTAAGTAAGAAACGCATGACCGAATTGCACCGATGTGGAATTTTGGAATCATTTGAACCCGATTCATTTGATACATGCGAATCGTGCTTAAAAGGCAAGATGACCAAATTACCCTTTACCGGAAAAGGTAATCCAGTGGGAGAATTGCTTGGTCTAATACATACTGATGTATGTGGACCAATGTCAACTCTTGCACAAGGAGGCTATAGCTACTTCATCACCTTTATCGATGATCACTCACGATTCGGGTACGTGTTCTTGATGAAACACAAATCTGAAGCCTTTGAGAAATTCAAAGAGTTCAGAAATGAAGTAGAGAAACAGCTTGGCAAAAGTATTAAAATACTTCGATCCGATCGGGGTGGTGAATACTTAAGTCAAGAGTTTCAAGATTATCTAAGGGACAATGGGATATTATCCCAATGGACTCCGCCATATACACCACAGCATAATGGTGTATCTGAGAGGCGAAACCGAACCTTGATGGACATGGTTAGGTCGATGATGAATCATGCAACTCTTCCAAAATCCTTTTGGGGTTATGCACTTAAGACAGCTGTTTATTTATTAAACAGAGTCCCGACCAAGGTAGTCTCTACTACTCCATATGAGATTTGGAATAGTAAGAAACCTCACTTAACTCACCTTAAGATATGGGGTTGTCCTGCTTATGTGAAGCGGGTTGTATCAGACAAATTGGATGCTAAGTCTGATAAATGTCTATTTATTGGATACCCTAAGGAAACGAAGGGTTACCAATTCTATCATCCCTTGGAACAAAAGGTGTTTGTTTCAAGGCATGCTGTATTTCTAGAAAAAGAATTTCTTTTACAAGAAAACAGTGGGAGTGGCATTGAACTTGATGAAGTTCAAGAAACTCCAATAGACATTACAGAGACACCGAGTCTAGGCCCACAACCGATAATTCATAATGATGAGCTATCAGTTGAACCTAAAACTACACCACCTCTTCGTAGGTCTGATAGGACACGCAACATTCCAGAGAGATACGGATTTCTCGTAAGTGAATCGAACGACGTGTTGCTCATTGGCGATGACGAACCTATCAGTTATGAAGATGTTCTGAAAAAGTTCAGAAAGGGACAAATGGCTTGAAGCCATGAAGTCGGAAATGGATTCCATGTACGAAAATCAAGTATGGGACTTGGTTAACCCACCTGAAGGGATTAAGCCCATAGGGTGCAAGTGGGTTTTCAAGAAGAAAACCGACATGGAAGGTAATGTTGTTACCTTTAAGGCTAGATTAGTGGCAAAAGGATATCGTCAGAAACAAGGAATTGATTATGACGAAACCTATTCGCCAGTAGCTATGCTTAAATCCATTCGGATGCTCCTAGCCATAGCAGCTCATTATGATTATGAGATATGGCAAATGGATGTGAAAACAGCTTTCCTTAACGGAAACCTGCTTGAGGACGTATACATGATACAGCCTGAAGGTTTCACATCGGTTGATAAAACCAAGGTATGCAAGCTTCGACGATCCATATATGGACTGAAGCAAGCATCTAGGAGCTGGAACATCCGTTTTGATGAGACAATCAAAAAGTTTGATTTCTCACAAAATCCTGACGAACCCTGTGTGTACAAGAAGGTTAGTGGGAGTGCAGTCGTATTCCTAGTATTATATGTCGACGACATCTTACTTATAGGAAACGATATTTCAGTCTTACAGACAGTTAAAATTTGGTTATCCAAAACTTTCTCCATGAAAGACCTGGGAGAAGCAACCTATATCCTTGGGATTAGAATCTATAGAGATAGATCAAAACGGTTGCTTGGTCTTTCGCAGTCTACATATATAGACCGAGTGCTAAAAAGGTTTAGCATGTCGGAATCCAAGAAAGGTTACCTTCCCATTAGGCATGGGATCAACCTTTCAAAGTCTATGTGTCCGCGCACAGAAGACGAGAGGATTTGCATGAATAAGATTCCCTATGCATCCGCGATAGGATCTATCATGTATGCTATGTTATGTACTAGGCCTGATGTATCGTATGCTTTGAGCGTCACAAGCAGATACCAGTCGGATCCAGGAATGGATCACTGGGCGGCTGTTAAAACAATCCTTAAGTACTTAAGAAGAACTAAGGATGTGTTCCTAATATATGGAGAAGGAGATATGGTAATACGTGGGTATACAGATGCCAGTTTCCAGACAGATAAGGATGACTCCAAATCACAGTCTGGATACGTATTTACTTTGAATGGAGGCGCAGTGAGTTGGAAAAGTTCCAAACAAGACACCGTAGCGGATTCCACCACGGAAGCGGAATATATCGCAGCTTCGGAAGCAGCAAAGGAAGCAGTCTGGATCAAGAAGTTCGTCTCCGAACTTGGCGTGGTTCCAACCATTGATGATGCAGTGCCGGTTTACTGCGACAACAATGGAGCTATTGCACAAGCAAAGGAACCAAGGTCTCATCAGCGATCCAAACACGTGCTTCGCCGCTATCATCTGATCAGAGAGATTATAAGTAGGAATGACATACAAATTGAGAGAGTTCCCACTGAAAGGAATATAGCGGATCCTTTAACTAAGGCCTTGCCTCAAAGCAAGTTTGAGGGTCATGTTAGAGCCTGTGGTATTGGATACCGTAGCGATTGGCATTAGGCCAAGTGGGAGTTTGTTAGTGATATGAGAGAAGTGTCCTAAGGCAATCGCCTTATGATTGTAAACATTTATTTCAATAAATGATAATTCACTATTTGAGTATACATGTTTGTGTATTTGATTGGGATCTTAAACTCATCTACTGAATGTCCGCCATACAGTTCACAGCATAAGAGAATTTGTGATGGGATCACAACTAGTGATTATCTCTAAATGTGCAAATGTGAAGTGTTGGAAATATCCCTAGTCGATGAATTGATAAATACGGACATTATCAGTTCTGTTGAGACTAGCATGGGTTATTCTCTATTCAGCTGATTCTCACTGGCTGGTGACATTGGGATGTCCGAGATAAACATGGATGCTAGTTAAGGGAACTAGTTCATTGGAGTGACTAGCTGTAAGACTTCATATGGGAATCTACATGTAGATATGTCAATGAAGATCTTACTGCGGCTTAAGTGCGATGTTCCTTTGACTTGCGGTGTTCAAGTCATCTTGGTCATAGAGACTTATACTTTGACATCTTAAGCAAGCATCTCCAAGGAGGTGTGGACCCAGGATGATCGGGTATAAGCCGAAGTGCCCGAAGATGTTTGAACAGCCTACAAAGGATTCACCACTCCTTGCGAGGAGATGTATACCCAGGCCTATCGTCGGATTGTTACTCAAAGCCTCTGGCCAGAGCATATCATGTTTAGAGTGAGAGTCTCTAAAATACATGAGAGTAATTAGAAATCCAAAGGACGAGTAAGACATTACTTGGGCTAGGTGTGACGTAGTCAGCCTAGTGGGGACTGACACCATTGACCGTGTCCTGAACCAAGTGGGTATAAGGTGGTGAAGGGAATGGGGCACGATTCATTAGAGCTGCTGAAGGGTTTCAGAATAATTTCTTCTGAGGTCAAACCGTTGATCTTTCGATTAATTGGGGATCATGATGTACTACTAGGTGCCACTCATGATCGTTCTATAATTAGTTAATTATAGACGGCCAACATAAATCGAAAGCCTATTTAGTCACACGCACTACGAGTAATCCGAGGGATTTAAAACGAGTTGAAAATTGGATTTTCCGATCAAGAGAAATAAGTCGAATCTGAGTTAGTCAGAGGCGCAATGGAAGCTAAAAATGGCTAAGTCTTTTGAAGGCTTTTGGGCGAATTAAATGAGTTTAATTCGCGGCGGTTCGGGTTGGTTTTGGCCGGCCAAAGAGGGTGCCAAAACCCCTTTGGTGGCCGGCCACAATAAGAGGAGAAAACCAATTAATTTTGGTTTAATTAATAAGATAAATCCAGCGCGATTTATTTTATAAATTATGGATAAATAAATTTGTATAAAGAAATTTATATAAATAAATTTATAGAAATTTATTCTTTTATGGAAGATTAAAATAATCCATGAATTGGGTTTATTTTAATTTTATAAAATCAATTATGAATTGATTTTTCCATAATAAGAAAGTTTATAAATTTCTTATAAAATTTATTCTATAATTTAAAGAGAAGAGGAATTTGTTTTATTATAAATTAGTTATAATAAAACTTGGTTTAAACGGAATAATTCATAAGAATTTATAGGATAAATTTCTTATGATAATTAATTAGTTTTATTATAAAGTTAGTTATAATAAAATTCATAAGAGAATTTATAGGATAAATTTCTTATGATAATTAATTTGTTTTATTATAAATTAGTTATAATAAGACTAGGCTTAAACGGAATAAGCAATAAGAAAATTTATAAGATAAATTTCTTATAACTAATTCCGTTAATTCCGTTAATTCGGTTTAGAGGGAGACTTAGCAAAGAGTTGCTACTATATAAAGGAACCAAAGGCTAGCCCTTATTCCTAATTAAGAGATTAATTATTCTCTCCCTCTCTCTCTCTTAATTCTTCTCCTCTCCCTCTCCCTCTCCCTCTCTTGCCTAGGGCCGGCGCCCACCCTAGTGGTTTAGGGCCGGCGCACCAAACAACTTCCCCCTTTGAAGTTGGCGTGAGCAATCAAGAAGAAGGAGAACCCGAACAAGAAGAAGAAGAAGCGGATAGCGACTCCTCTCTTCTCGGAATTCGATTCCGTTACTTCATTGGTTAGTTTCCTAATTTCTCTCTTGTTCTTCTAGTTGTGCCTTCCGAGAATCTAGTAGTTCTCGTCGGCACAAAACTCGTGACTTTGCGAAGTCATCCCGAAGAGAACTCGGCGTGGACGCGAATAGAGGCGAAGCTTCCAAGGGACGCTACGGTTGGATCTCGTCCCTTTTCTTCGAGTTACGAAAGGTACAAAGTAAATTAGTTTACTTTTCCGCAAAGTTTTATTTTATGATTATGTCAACACACCATAAGGTTGCATGCTAGATACGAAGTTAAAATAATTTAGGAAATTATTTTATGCAAATTCTTCCGCTGCACGTAAAAATTTTGAATTTTACGAACTCGTATCCTTGTCGACATGCACCCGGTCCTAACAGGTTTACTGTGACCTTCTGAATTTGTTGCATATCTATTCCTTACGTATGCTATGTTGATTATGCTATATCTGATATTTGATACATAGCTATTTCATGCTTATGATTCATGTTCATGATACATATGCTTGCTTTCATGCTTATATCCGTTTTCATATGTATTCATATGCTTATCAAATTCAATCACATCTTGGATACCTAGATTGAGGATATAGTCTTAACTTAACAGCTCGTCTCACCTTTCTATGTTCGACAAAGGGAGATTTGGTTAAGTTTAGGATGATCATTTGTAGGGAGGATTTGATTCCCTATGATTCTAAATTTGAAAACTTGATTCAGAATCCTAAACTTAAAATCGATTGACAAACAACAAAAGGGAGATTGTTGATGCAGTCTGCCCGATTATGGAACATTTTAGTTAGGTGGATGCTTATTATGATGATTAAGTCCTGATCGGGATCAGCATGGTATGGAAAATCCTAGCTTGGAGGCTAGGTGTTGGAAAATCCTAACCTGAGGTTATGTTGAAAATCTCGCTTGAGCTAGGTGTGTGAAAAGTCCTAATTCGGAAGATTGAAAAGTCCAGCTTGAGGCTATGAAAAGTCCTAACTTGAGGGTTAGGTGCAAATTCCCGTCTTGGAGAATTAGGTGAAAAAGTCCTGGCTTGGAGTCAGGTCCTAGCTTGGAGGCTAGTTTGGAAAGTCCTACCTTGGAGGCTAGTGAAATCCTAACGTGGAGTTAGGTGAAATCCACTTAGATTATGGAAAATCCTTAGCTTGAGCTAAGTGATGAACTTAGGTTGGAGCTATTTGAGTCCCTATCGGTCGTTGATCGATCAGAAATCTGTACCTGTCCTTGGATCGTCTGGACGATCCAGCAATGATATCGTCTGACTAATAGATCACACTGTGAGTTGAGAACTATGTGCTGTCCTGATCGATCTGGTGACGATCAGAATATGCGTTTCACCACTGTATGGATCCTGATCTGTTGTGACCATAGGAGCACACAGTATTGATCCCTGCTATCTGCTACTGATCAGTCTGTGACCGATCTGGCTCACTGTGCAGATCGTTCTGGAGATCGATCCAGCTTCGCGGTTCCTCACTAAGATCGATCAGGACGAAGCCTGATTTGTCTAGTCACTACCTATCGATCTGGTGACCGATCAGGAGGTTTCCTGATCGGTCCGGTGATAGATCAGGGATCTGGACTGCGAAACTCAGAAATCGCTCATAAAGTGATCGGTCTGATCGACCACAACCTGGATCGGTCTGGTGATCGATCCAGGAGAGTCCCAAAGAAATCCAATTCTAAGACGTTGGACGATCAGGACGGAGCCTAATCGGTCTGGACCAAGCCTGATCAGTCTGGTGACCGATCAGGAGAACCTCTGATCGGTCCGGTGACCGATCACGTTAATTCAAATTGCATTATCAGACGCTCTGATCACGTCTGAACGTATCCGTTTCTCTACGCTTAACGTCTGATATATGATTTGCTATGTGATATGCAGCTCTAACACACTGATTGTTGGGACCGGGTGCATGTCGACGAGGATATGAGTTCGTAAAATTTTAAATTTTTACGTGCAGCGGAAGAATTTGCATAAAATAATTTCCTAAATTATTTTAACTTCGTATCTAGCATGCAACCTTATAGTGTATCGACATAATCATAAAATAAAAGTTTGCGGAAAAGTAAACTAATTTACTTTTATACCTTGCGTAACTCGAAGAAAGGGACGAGATCCAACCGTAGCGTCCCTTGGAAGCTTCGCCTCTATTCGCGTCCACGCCGAGTTCTCTTCGGGATGACTTCGCAAAGTCACGAGTTTTGTGCCGACGAGAACTACTAGATTCTCGGAAGGCACAACTAGAAGATTAAGAGAAAAATTAGGAAAACTAACCAACGAAGTAACGGAATCGAATTCCGGGAAGAGAGGAGTCGCTATCCGCTTTTCTTCTTCGTGTTCGGGTTCTCCTTCTTCTTCAATGCTCACGGCTAGCAACCACCACCTTGGATGAGTTTGCGCCGGCCCTAAGCCACCAAGTGGGCGCCGGCCCTAGGACTCCAAGAAGGTGGGCGCCGGCCCTAAGGGAAGAGAGGAAGAAGGAGGAGAGGAGAGATTAAGAGAGAGAGGGAGAGAATAATTAATCTCTTGATTGGATTAAGGGCTAGCCTTTGGTTCCTTTATATAGTAGCAACTCCTTTGCTAAGTCTCCCTCTAAACCGAATTAACGGAATTAACGGAATTAGTTATAAGAAATTTATCTTATAAATTTTCTTATTGCTTATTCCGTTTAAGCCTAGTCTTATTATAACTAATTTATAATAAAACAAATTAGTTATCATAAGAAATTTATCCTATAAATTCTCTTATGAATTTTATTATAACTAACTTTATAATAAAACTAATTAATTATCATAAGAAATTTATCCTATAAATTCTTATGAATTATTCCGTTTAAACCAAGTTTTATTATAACTAATTTATAATAAAACAAATTCTTCTTCTCTTTAAATTATAGAATAAATTTTATAAGAAATTTATAAACTTTCTTATTATGGAAAAATCAATTCATAATTGATTTTATAAAATTAAAATAAACCAATTCATGGATTATTTTAATCTTCCATAAAAGAATAAATTTCTATAAATTTATTTATATAAATTTCTTTATACAAATTTATTTATCCATAATTTATAAAATAAATCGCGCTGGATTTATCTTATTAATTAAACCAAAATTAATTGGTTTTCTCCTCTTATTGTGGCCGGCCACCAAAGGGGTTTTGGCACCCTCTTTGGCCGGCCAAACCAACCCGAACCGCCGCGAATTAAACTCATTTAATTCGCCCAAAAAGCCTTCAAAAGACTTAGCCATTTTTAGCTTCCATTGCGCCTCTGACTAACTCAGATTCGACTTATTTCTCTTGATCGGAAAATCCAATTTTCAACTCGTTTTAAATCCCTCGGATTACTCGTAGTGCGTGTGACTAAATAGGCTTTCGATTTATGTTGGCCGTCTATAATTAACTAATTATAGAACGATCATGAGTGGCACCTAGTAGTACATCATGATCCCCAATTAATCGAAAGATCAACGGTTTGACCTCAGAAGAAATTATTCTGAAACCCTTCAGCAGCTCTAATGAATCGTGCCCCATTCCCTTCACCACCTTATACCCACTTGGTTCAGGACACGGTCAATGGTGTCAGTCCCCACTAGGCTGACTACGTCACACCTAGCCCAAGTAATGTCTTACTCGTCCTTTGGATTTCTAATTACTCTCATGTATTTTAGAGACTCTCACTCTAAACATGATATGCTCTGGCCAGAGGCTTTGAGTAACAATCCGACGATAGGCCTGGGTATACATCTCCTCGCAAGGAGTGGTGAATCCTTTGTAGGCTGTTCAAACATCTTCGGGCACTTCGGCTTATACCCGATCATCCTGGGTCCACACCTCCTTGGAGATGCTTGCTTAAGATGTCAAAGTATAAGTCTCTATGACCAAGATGACTTGAACACCGCAAGTCAAAGGAACATCGCACTTAAGCCGCAGTAAGATCTTCATTGACATATCTACATGTAGATTCCCATATGAAGTCTTACAGCTAGTCACTCCAATGAACTAGTTCCCTTAACTAGCATCCATGTTTATCTCCGGACATCCCAATGTCACCAGCCAGTGAGAATCAGCTGAATAGAGAATAACCCATGCTAGTCTCAACAGAACTGATAATGTCCGTATTTATCAATTCATCGACTAGGGATATTTCCAACACTTCACATTTGCACATTTAGAGATAATCACTAGTTGTGATCCCATCACAAATTCTCTTATGCTGTGAACTGTATGGCGGACATTCAGTAGATGAGTTTAAGATCCCAATCAAATACACAAACATGTATACTCAAATAGTGAATTATCATTTATTGAAATAAATGTTTACAATCATAAGGCGATTGCCTTAGGACACTTCTCTCATATCACTAACAAACTCCCACTTGGCCTAATGCCAATCGCTACGGTATCCAATACCACAGGCTCTAACATGACCCTCAAACTTGCTTTGAGGCAAGGCCTTAGTTAAAGGATCCGCTATATTCCTTTCAGTGGGAACTCTCTCAATTTGTATGTCATTCCTACTTATAATCTCTCTGATCAGATGATAGCGGCGAAGCACGTGTTTGGATCGCTGATGAGACCTTGGTTCCTTTGCTTGTGCAATAGCTCCATTGTTGTCGCAGTAAACCGGCACTGCATCATCAATGGTTGGAACCACGCCAAGTTCAGAGACGAACTTCTTGATCCAGACTGCTTCCTTTGCTGCTTCCGAAGCTGCGATATATTCCGCTTCCGTGGTGGAATCCGCTACGGTGTCTTGTTTGGAACTTTTCCAACTTACTGCGCCTCCATTCAAAGTAAATACGTATCCAGACTGCGATTTGGAGTCATCCTTATCTGTCTGGAAACTGGCATCTGTATACCCACGTATTACCATATCTCCTTCTCCATATATTAGGAACACATCCTTAGTTCTTCTTAAGTACTTAAGGATTGTCTTAACAGCCGCCCAGTGATCCATTCCTGGATCCGACTGGTATCTGCTTGTGACGCTCAAAGCATACGATACATCAGGCCTAGTACATAACATAGCATACATGATAGATCCTATCGCGGATGCATAGGGAATCTTATTCATGCAAATCCTCTCGTCTTCTGTGCGCGGACACATAGACTTTGAAAGGTTGATCCCATGCCTAATGGGAAGGTAACCTTTCTTGGATTCCGACATGCTAAACCTTTTTAGCACTCGGTCTATATATGTAGACTGCGAAAGACCAAGCAACCGTTTTGATCTATCTCTATAGATTCTAATCCCAAGGATATAGGTTGCTTCTCCCAGGTCTTTCATGGAGAAAGTTTTGGATAACCAAATTTTAACTGTCTGTAAGACTGAAATATCGTTTCCTATAAGTAAGATGTCGTCGACATATAATACTAGGAATACGACTGCACTCCCACTAACCTTCTTGTACACACAAGGTTCGTCAGGATTTTGTGAGAAATCAAACTTTTTGATTGTCTCATCAAAACGGATGTTCCAGCTCCTAGATGCTTGCTTCAGTCCATATATGGATCGTCGAAGCTTGCATACCTTGGTTTTATCAACCGATGTGAAACCTTCAGGTGTATCATGTATACGTCCTCAAGCAGGTTTCCGTTAAGGAAAGTTGTTTTCACATCCATTTGCCAAATCTCATAATCATAATGAGCTGCTATGGCTAGGAGCATCCGAATGGATTTAAGCATAGCTACTGGCGAATAGGTTTCGTCATAATCAATTCCTTGTTTTTGACGATATCCCTTTGCCACTAATCTAGCCTTAAAGGTAACAACATTACCTTCCATGTCGGTTTTCTTCTTGAAAACCCACTTGCACCCTATGGGTTTAATCCCTTCAGGTGGGTTAACCAAGTCCCATACTTGATTTTCGTACATGGAATCCATTTCCGACTTCATGGCTTCAAGCCATTTGTCCCTTTCTGAATTTTTCAGAACATCTTCATAACTGATAGGTTCGTCATCGCCAATGAGCAACACGTCGTTCGATTCACTTACGAGAAATCCGTATCTCTCTGGAATGTTGCGTGTCCTATCAGACCTACGAAGAGGTGGTGTAGTTTTAGGTTCAACTGATAGCTCATCATTATGAATTATCGGTTGTGGGCCTAGACTCGGTGTCTCTGTAATGTCTATTGGAGTTTCTTGAACTTCATCAAGTTCAATGCCACTCCCACTGTTTTCTTGTAAAAGAAATTCTTTTTCTAGAAATACAGCATGCCTTGAAACAAACACCTTTTGTTCCAAGGGATGATAGAATTGGTAACCCTTCGTTTCCTTAGGGTATCCAATAAATAGACATTTATCAGACTTAGCATCCAATTTGTCTGATACAACCCGCTTCACATAAGCAGGACAACCCCATATCTTAAGGTGAGTTAAGTGAGGTTTCTTACTATTCCAAATCTCATATGGAGTAGTAGAGACTACCTTGGTCGGGACTCTGTTTAATAAATAAACAGCTGTCTTAAGTGCATAACCCCAAAAGGATTTTGGAAGAGTTGCATGATTCATCATCGACCTAACCATGTCCATCAAGGTTCGGTTTCGCCTCTCAGATACACCATTATGCTGTGGTGTATATGGCGGAGTCCATTGGGATAATATCCCATTGTCCCTTAGATAATCTTGAAACTCTTGACTTAAGTATTCACCACCCCGATCGGATCGAAGTATTTTAATACTTTTGCCAAGCTGTTTCTCTACTTCATTTCTGAACTCTTTGAATTTCTCAAAGGCTTCAGATTTGTGTTTCATCAAGAACACGTACCCGAATCGTGAGTGATCATCGATAAAGGTGATGAAGTAGCTATAGCCTCCTTGTGCAAGAGTTGACATTGGTCCACATACATCAGTATGTATTAGACCAAGCAATTCTCCCACTAGATTACCTTTTCCGGTAAAGGGTAATTTGGTCATCTTGCCTTTTAAGCACGATTCGCATGTATCAAATGAATCGGGTTCAAATGATTCCAAAATTCCACATCGGTGCAATTCGGTCATGCGTTTCTTACTTACATGGCCAAGACGGCAATGCCAAGTGTAGGAGTCTATTCGATTATCTATTCGAGCACGTTTGTTGCTAACTTCGATATTGAAAACGTCACTGGATAAATCTAACGTGTAGATGCCATTGCACAAAGTTCCATTCCCATAAAGAACGCCATTTAAAGTTATGTAACAACAATTGTTACTAAAAGTTAAATGATAACCCTTTTCATTCAAACATGAAATAGATACAATGTTCTTTATTAACGAAGGAACGAAATAACAATTATCCAATTCTAAGATGCGTCCAGTCGGGAGCTTTAGCAAATATGTTCCGATGGCAACAGCAGCAATCCTTGCTCCATTTCCAACTCGCAAATCTGCTTCTCCCTTGACGAGTCTTCTTCTATTCCTTAGCCCCTGTATGTCATTACATATATGTGAGCTACACCCAGTATCAAGTACCCAGGTATTTGAGGAAATAGAGTGACATTCAATAACGAAGATACCTGAAGAGGACGGGGCATCGGATGCCTTCTTCTTCAAGGACTCAAGATAAACCTTGCAATTTCTTCGCCAGTGACCCTCCTTGCCACAATGATGGCAAGTGCCTTTTGGTTTCTTTTCAGTCTTTTTAGCCTTTTTCTTCTTTCCCTTATTCTGTTCTTTGGCCTTCCTCTTAGAACCTTTCTTCGAGGAACCAACTAACAGAACTGCCTTTTGTTCCTGCTTTACAGAAGGCTCTACAGACTTCAGCAGGTTGACTAACTCAGGAATGGTAGTTTCCAGCTTGTTCATCCGATAGTTCATCACAAATTGCGAATAACTTTTGGGCAAACAACTCAGAATTAAGTCAATACTTAGTTCATGATCCATTGCAAAACCGAGTGTGTTCAGTCGCTCAATGTACCCCAACATCTTTAGCACAAACTGCGAGGCAGAAGTGCCTTCTTGCATCTTAGTTGTGAAGAGGAGTCTGGAGACTTCGAACCTTTCGGATCTCGCCTGCTCTTCAAACAACTCATTAAGATGGAAGATGATGGTATAAGCATCCATATGCTCATGCTGCTTTTGCAGCTCAGGTACCATAGAGGCTAGCATGATGCAACTTGCAAGTTCAGAATCGGTCACATGTTTCTGATAGGCCACCAATTGGTCTGGAGTTGCATCTGCTGGAGGATTTGAGGGAAGTAGATCTTCAAGGACATAAGCAATCTTCTCTGCCTTGAGGACTATCCTCAGGTTTCGAAGCCAGTCCATGAAGTTAGGCCCAGTTAATTTGTTGGTGTCCAAGATGGAACGCAAATTCAGAGAAGACATGATCGAGTGATTAACCTAGAAATACAAATTGAGATTATGTGAGAAGATTTATTAAAGAATGTATCAACATACATAAATTAAATCCTATTTATTTTACGAATTGAGTCACCCTTATTATCAATTCGGGAGATCGTAGGAACATCTCCAAATAGGTTGATATCCAACCATAGATAAGAACAACCATGGCTGTGGCCATCAAGTTCTTCTTAGCTATGAAGGTAGGTAATTATACCGATTACACATCACATATATGTAACTATCACATTATGCTATCAACTAATTGAATGTTTGCATAAAACATTGGGTTGTTAACTCATTAACAAGTATGTATCATTATACATAGCACCCAACTGCACCTCTCTTTACATCGACCTTGGCTGTGGCACAACAAATCGATGCTCCAAGCTTAAGGCTGACCCATTAATCAAGAAATAGTTTTAATATGGTTGGGGCTCATTCAACCGCTTAGTCAGGCTTGGATGTGTCCAACAACCAAAACTAATGATTGACCTCTGACTCCAACTATATTATTCATAAACTAATTCCATGGTTTGAACATGTTGAGGTTCAAGTCGGGCATGGATGTGTCCATCAACCCAAACGAGAAACAAAACTCCGATTCTAACCATATTAATGGAAGGTGTTGGCCTTAATATTTTGTAAGGGGTTTTGGGTCTCATCTTTCTTTTCTAAGCACATTCATGACATAGAATTATGTCATGACTAACGATTTCCTTAATTAAGTATGTATGTGACTTAAGTTATCAAGTCTCATTAATTGAATTAGGAACCGGATTTCCTAATTCCAATTTCATACTTAATTAAAGGAATTGTTTTGGGAAACAATTTCCTAAATTGTCATAATTAATTTCGGAAATAATATGTTCAAGACTTTGATTTCTCTAAATCAAATCTTATTAAATTAAGAGACAAATCCCTTAATTCAACTACATATTATTTTCATGAAAATCTCATTTAAGAAAACTCTATAGGAAACCATTTTCCTAATTAATTTTGGAGACAACAATATGTAAGAGCATCACCTCTTAAACATATTTTATTCATGGATTTAATTAATTACAACAAATTGTTTTCTAAGGGTGGCTCCCCGAGGCTCAGATACCCAAAGAAAAGTAATGTGTTGTAAATCCAATTGGACGGCTCCCCGAGGCTCAATCCAAATCAAACATGACAATTTCAATTAAAATTGGGAAATTAAATTACAACAACTAACTTTAAATTGGACGGCTCCCCGAGGCTCAATCCAAAATAAAGAATTTTGTTGTCAATTTAAAAACCAATTCAAATTTAATTGTCAATTAACTGTCCATGAATTTGTCTAGACTTTCTTAAAAGAAAGTGCCCAAAATTGCGAGATTTCGAAAATTGATTTTCAGAATAATTGTAAGTTTCTGGTACAAAGGAAACTTACATATTTCCAAAATTGGAAAATTTCTAAAATAGAAAAATTTCCAAAATTGGAAAGTTTCCAAAGATGGGAAGTTTTCACAATTATTATAAAATTTCAGAAACTAGAAAATTTCAAACGTTTGAGAAATTTCATGACGATTTCCAAACTTTGAAATTCCTAAATCTAAAATTTATTATAATTTGAAAGTTTCCATAATTGAAAAATTTTTCCGAAATTGAGATCATGACAAAGTTTTCCACAAAACAATTATATGATTAAGTCGAACACTAACCGGCTCTGATACCACTGTTGGGACCGGGTGCATGTCGACAAGGATACGAGTTCGTAAAATTTTAAATTTTTACGTGCAGCGGAAGAATTTGCATAAAATAATTTCCTAAATTATTTTAACTTCGTATCTAGCATGCAACCTTATAGTGTATCGACATAATCATAAAATAAAAGTTTGCGGAAAAGTAAACTAATTTACTTTTATACCTCGCGTAACTCGAAGAAAGGGACGAGATCCAACCGTAGCGTCCCTTGGAAGCTTCGCCTCTATTCGCGTCCACGCCGAGTTCTCTTCGGGATGACTTCGCAAAGTCACGAGTTTTGTGCCGACGAGAACTACTAGATTCTCGGAAGGCACAACTAGAAGATTAAGAGAAAAATTAGGAAAACTAACCAACGAAGTAACGGAATCGAATTCCGGGAAGAGAGGAGTCGCTATCCGCTTTTTCTTCTTCGTGTTCGGGTTCTCCTTCTTCTTCAATGCTCATGGCAAGCAACCACCACCTTGGATAGAGTTTGCGCCGGCCCTAAGCCACCAAGTGGGCGCCGGCCCTAGGACTCCAAGAATGGGTGGGCGCCGGCCCTAAGGGAAGAGAGGAAGAAGGAGGAGAGGAGAGATTAAGAGAGAGAGGGAGAGAATAATTAATCTCTTGATTAGGATTAAGGGCTAGCCTTTGGTTCCTTTATATAGTAGCAACTCCTTTGCTAAGTCTCCCTCTAAACCGAATTAACGGAATTAACGGAATTAGTTATAAGAAATTTATCTTATAAATTTTCTTATTGCTTATTCCGTTTAAGCCTAGTCTTATTATAACTAATTTATAATAAAACAAATTAGTTATCATAAGAAATTTATCCTATAAATTCTCTTATGAATTTTATTATAACTAACTTTATAATAAAACTAATTAATTATCATAAGAAATTTATCCTATAAATTCTTATGAATTATTCCGTTTAAACCAAGTTTTATTATAACTAATTTATAATAAAACAAATTCTTCTTCTCTTTAAATTATAGAATAAATTTTATAAGAAATTTATAAACTTTCTTATTATGGAAAAATCAATTCATAATTGATTTTATAAAATTAAAATAAACCAATTCATGGATTATTTTAATCTTCCATAAAAGAATAAATTTCTATAAATTTATTTATATAAATTTCTTTATACAAATTTATTTATCCATAATTTATAAAATAAATCGCGCTGGATTTATCTTATTAATTAAACCAAAATTAATTGGTTTTCTCCTCTTATTGTGGCCGGCCACCAAAGGGGTTTTGGCACCCTCTTTGGCCGGCCAAACCAACCCGAACCGCCGCGAATTAAACTCATTTAATTCGCCCAAAAAGCCTTCAAAAGACTTAGCCATTTTTAGCTTCCATTGCGCCTCTGACTAACTCAGATTCGACTTATTTCTCTTGATCGGAAAATCCAATTTTCAACTCGTTTTAAATCCCTCGGATTACTCGTAGTGCGTGTGACTAAATAGGCTTTCGATTTATGTTGGCCGTCTATAATTAACTAATTATAGAACGATCATGAGTGGCACCTAGTAGTACATCATGATCCCCAATTAATCGAAAGATCAACGGTTTGACCTCAGAAGAAATTATTCTGAAACCCTTCAGCAGCTCTAATGAATCGTGCCCCATTCCCTTCACCACCTTATACCCACTTGGTTCAGGACACGGTCAATGGTGTCAGTCCCCACTAGGCTGACTACGTCACACCTAGCCCAAGTAATGTCTTACTCGTCCTTTGGATTTCTAATTACTCTCATGTATTTTAGAGACTCTCACTCTAAACATGATATGCTCTGGCCAGAGGCTTTGAGTAACAATCCGACGATAGGCCTGGGTATACATCTCCTCGCAAGGAGTGGTGAATCCTTTGTAGGCTGTTCAAACATCTTCGGGCACTTCGGCTTATACCCGATCATCCTGGGTCCACACCTCCTTGGAGATGCTTGCTTAAGATGTCAAAGTATAAGTCTCTATGACCAAGATGACTTGAACACCGCAAGTCAAAGGAACATCGCACTTAAGCCGCAGTAAGATCTTCATTGACATATCTACATGTAGATTCCCATATGAAGTCTTACAGCTAGTCACTCCAATGAACTAGTTCCCTTAACTAGCATCCATGTTTATCTCCGGACATCCCAATGTCACCAGCCAGTGAGAATCAGCTGAATAGAGAATAACCCATGGTAGTCTCAACAGAACTGATAATGTCCGTATTTATCAATTCATCGACTTGGGATATTTCCAACACTTCACATTTGCACATTTAGAGATAATCACTAGTTGTGATCCCATCACAAATTCTCTTATGCTGTGAACTGTATGGCGGACATTCAGTAGATGAGTTTAAGATCCCAATCAAATACACAAACATGTATACTCAAATAGTGAATTATCATTTATTGAAATAAATGTTTACAATCATAAGGCGATTTCCTTAGGACACTTCTCTCATATCACTAACACTGATTAAGCTGCAGGTGACAGGGGAGGATTCAAACACTCAAGGAGAAGTCAATGGAGGCTTTCCTTGGTGCAGGTTTTGTCCGTTTTCCATCTCAGGTTGCAACGGCCGGAGATGCAGACTGGAGCTGCTGACTGGAGCTTGGCTGAGGAGAGCTCAGGAAGTCCAGGGAGGGCTCAGTGGTAGCTGGCGTTGGCAGGGAAGCTGCTGGAGGCTGCAAGAGATGCTGTCATCTGATGCTGAGTGGAGAAACAAAAGGGTAGAAGAAGGCTTCGTTGAAGCAGAGATTGAGTTCAAGTTTTGTGAACTAAGTTCTTGCTGTGCCTTGTGTTCTCCACAACTTGCTTGCTTGCGCATTCTGAAGTCTCATCACTTTGAGCAAGCTACTGCAATCGAGAAGCAATCATCCATTACTTGAGCGCTTGAAGGAGAGAACAAGAGACTTGGAGTCCGACAGCGGGAAGACACGAGGAAGGGTTTCTTGCGTGAGATCGCCGCTGGGTGGAGCTCAGGAAAGCTTGCTGTGTTCTTGTCTTTGCTAAGTGTTTGAGTAAGATCCTTCTTGTTGTTTCTTTGTGCTTAAACTTAAATCTATGATTGAAATGCTGTGGAGAGGTTTCTCCACCGAGAAGGAGGTTGTCTTCTATCCGGTGTTAACCGGGGCTTGATCTGCCGACGATCAAGGGATCACCCACCTTAAGGGCATGCAAGAAGTAGGGGCAAGTTATCCCCGAACCTTGTAAACCCTCCTTGTTAGCGATCTTGCTAGTGTGTCTGCTTTGCTTTCGTTTTTAGTTTTCTGATTACTCTGTGATTATTTCTTCCACTGTGCTACTGATAAGTTTGAGTGCAGAAATTCGATTTGTGCCAAAGGTCAAAGTGATTGGCTATATTCACCCCCTCCTCTCTAGCCATCCGGGTTCCAACAGTGGAATGGGAGAATGTATATTTTGAACACAAAGGAAGACCTAAGGAAATTTGAATCAAAAGCGGATGAGGATATTTTAGTTGGTTATTTATCCACAAGTAGGGGTTATAGAGTTTATAACAAAAGAACCAAGGTAATTGAGGAGTCTTCAAATGTCGATTTTGATGAATCTACACAAACTTACCCTAGGAAAGGCTCAATTGATAAGGGCATAGAGGAATGTCAACCCCTTTCCCAATGAATCCAAGACCTACATTTGGAGGGCAATGATCAAGGGGGAGGGAGAAGTATCCTAGAGGATGAGGAACATGTAATCAATGAACCAATAACCTCTAGGCCCTCTAGACATCACCAAGATCACCCTATTGACCAAATAGTGGGTGATGCCATTCAAGGAGTAAGGACTAGGCCCTATTTTAGATACCAAACTAGTCAAATTGCCTTAATCTCTCAATTAGAACCTAAGTCTATTGATGAGGCATTAGGTGATGTAGATTGGGTCTTAGCCATGCATGAAGAGCTAAACCAATTTAAGAGAAGTGAAGTTTGGGAGTTGGTTCCTAGGCCCAATGATTGCACCATTGTAACCACAAGATGGGTCTTTAGGAACAAACTAGATGATCAAGGCAAAATTACTAGGAATAAGGCTAGGACGGTAGCTATGGGGTTTAACAAAGTTGAGGGCCTAGACTATGATGAGACCTATGCCCCCATAGCTAGATTAGAGTCCATTAGAATTCTACTAGCCTATGTCGCTCAGATGGGTTTCACACTTCACCAAATGGATGTGAAGTCGGCATTCCTTAATGGGGTCATTAAGGAAGTGGTTTATGTAGAACAACCTCCCGGGTTTGAGGACCCAAACTATCCTAGACATATATACAAGTAGAGAAAAGCCTTGTATGGATTGAAACAAACTCCCTGGGCTTGGTATGAAAGAATTTCTTCATTTCTAGTGTCTAAGGGTTTTAGGAGAGGAACAATTGACCCAACTTTGTTCCTAAAATCTAAGGATAAGGACATATTTGTTGCCCAAGTTTATGTAGATGATATCATCTTTGTTGATGCAGTCTGACCCTGATAGTTGTTTTGATGTTGACACCGATTTAAGTTTGATTCAAGTTTGGTTGAATTCAGATTAAGTCCAGGTGGATCGGGAGGTCGCACGCTGGCATGAGAAAAGTCCTAGCTTGGAGGGCTAGGTGTGAAAAGTCCTAACTCGGAGGGTTAGGTAATTGGAAATCCCGGTGAGTGAAGCTGTGTCCTGGTGAGGGAAGCCAGGTGATAGAAATCCCGGTGAGTGAAGCCGGGTCCTGGTGGGTGAAGCCAGGTGAAGGAAATCTCGGTGAGTGAAGCCGGGTCCTGGTGAGTGAGGCCAGGTGATGGAAATCCCGGTGAGGGAAGGCGGGTCCTGGTGAGTGAAGCCAGGTGATGGAAATCCCGGTGAGTGAAGACGAGTCCTGGTGAGTGAAGCCAGGTGATGAAAATCCCGATGAGTGATGCTGGGTCCTGGTGAGTGAAGCCAGGTGAGTGAAATCCTAGTGAGTGAAGCTAGGTTGAAATCCTGGTGAGTGAAGCCAGGTCCTGGTGAGTGAAGCCATGTGATTGAAATCCTAGTGAGTGAAGCTAGGTTAAAATCCCGGTGAGTGAAGCCGGGTCCTGGTAAATGAAGCCGGATGACCAAAACCCTGGTGAGTGAAGCTAGGTTGAATGAAGTCCCAGTGAGTGAAACTGAGCATGGAGTCTTGGTCTGAGGGATCAAGCATGAGTCAGAGATGGGTTGGAGGTCGGTTCTCTCGACATAGAGTGGGTTTGACCTTGCCTGGATCGGTCTGGTGACTTATCAGGGAAGTTAGCACGCTGCTCCTTCGTGGATTGGTCTGGTGACCGATCCAGCGATGACTGATCGGTCTGGTAACAGATCAGGGAGCACACAGTGAGATTTGGAACCTACTGTGCAGCTCCTGATCGGTCTGGTGACCAATCAGGGAGCAGGTCGTTGCCTCACTACGTGGCTCCTGATCGGTCTGGTGACCGGTCAGGGAGCAGGTAGTGTCCTCACTGCTTGGCTCCTGATCGGTGTGGTGACCGATCAGGGAGCTCTCAGTGAGTTGAGTTCCCCTACTGATCAGGTCCTGAACAGTCTGGTGACCGATCAAAGACGTAGGATCTGATTTCCGCAGTTACTGTTCACTCAGGCGTGGACCGATCAGGCTTGAGCCTGATCGAACAGTGGGTATCCTGATCGGTCTGGTGACCGATCAGGCTTCACTCTGATCGGTCTAGTGATCGACAGGCCTGTGTCGCCGCGAAAGCTGGGAGTCCTAGCAAAGCGGTGGATCGGTCTGATGACCTACCCACAAGCCCTGGATCGGTCCAGTGACCGATCACATTAATTCAAATTGCACTGTCAGACGCTCTGATCGCATCTGAACATATCCGATTCTCTACATTTGATCACTGATACATGATTTTCTGAGTGATATGCTGTGCTAATGGTCTGATTAAGCTACAGGTGACAGGAAAGGATTCAAACACTCAAGGAGAGTCAATGGAGGCCTTTCCTTGAAGCAAGTTTGTCCATTTGCCATCTCAGGTTGCAACGGCTGGAGCTACAGACTGGAGCTGCTGACTGGAACTTGGCTGAGGGAAGCTCAGGGAGTCCAGGGAGAGCTCACTGGTAGCTGGCGTTGGCAGGTGAGCAGCTGGAGGCTGCAGTGAAATGGTGTCACCTGGTGCTCAGTGGAGAAACAAAAGGGCATAGTGGAGAAGAGCATAGTAGAGTTTGTGGAATCATCTTCTGGCTTGAGTTCTTGTTGCGTGATTGTTTCTTCACATTTTGCTTGTGCGTTCTGAAGTTCCATCATCTTGAGCAAGCAACTGCAATCTGTGAAGCAACCATCCCTTACTTGTGCGCTTGGAGGAAGGAACAAGAGGCTTGGTGAGTCCATTAGCGAGAAGACACGAAGAAAGGTGTTCTTGCGTGAGATCGTCGCTGAGTCAAGCTCGGAAAAAGCTTGCTGTGTTCTTGTGTGTGCTAAGTGCTAAGTAAGATCTTTCTTGTGTTTCATTGTGCTTAAAACTATATCTTTGTTGAAACGTTGTGGAGAGGTTACTCCACCGAGAAGGAGGTTGCATTTTATCCGGTGTTCACCGGGGCTTGATCTATCGACGATCAAGGGATCGCCCACCTTAAGGGCACGCCAAGGAGTAGGGGCAAGTTATCCCCGAACCTTGTAAACCCTCCATGTTAGCGATCTTGTTAGTTGTTTTAGTTTGTTTTTGTTTTTTGCATTTCTGCACTACTCTGTTTTATTGTGCTTCCGCTGTGCTACTAACGATTGAAGTACAGAAAATCGATAAATGTTAAAGTCCAAGTATTTGGCTATATTCACCCCCCCTCTCTAGCCATCCGAGTTCCAACAAGTTGTATCAGAGCCTGGGGCTCTGTTCATGGCTTATCATCCGAGAGCTTACTGCAAGATGGATGGAAGAGAAGGATTGAGCACAAACCGACCTCCATTCCTCGACGACACTGATTTTTTATATTGGAAGTCAAGAATGGAGTTTTACTTGAAGACAAACACGAGCTTGTGGTTCGCTGTCAAGGGGGGGTTTTCCCTTCCAAAGGATAATGAAGGAAAGGAGCTTGAGTTTTCCAAGTGGTCGGCTGAGCAAATCCGGAAGGGGGAAGCAAATGCCAAAGCTGTGGTCACCTTACAATGTGGGATGACCAAAGAGCAATTGATCAAGATTGGTCCCTTCACCTCTGCCAGAGACTTGTGCAACAAACTTCTTGAGCTCCATGAAGGAACTCAAGACACCCGGACATCCAAGAAGGATCTCCTTCACAGCCAACTCCAGAACTTGACAATGGGAGAAAATGAAACTGTAAGTATTCTTCATTGTCGATTCAAAGAAGTATTGAATGGTCTCCACTCCATTGGTGAAGAGGTAGAAAACCGAGACCTAGTGAGGTATGTCCTTAAATCATTTCCTAGGAATGCCTTGTGGTCATCCATGGTGGATGCTTACAAGGTTTCCAAGGATTTATCTTTTGTTAAGTTAGAAGATCTATTTTGTGAAATGGAACTACATGAGATCTCTAACAAAAGATCAAAAGAGAAAGGTATTGCTTTAGTGGCAGGTGACAATAAGAAGAAGAAGGAGGAGGAGAAGAACACTCACTGTTACGTGGCATTAATGGCCTTAGAAGATTCAAAGGAGGAGAGTGACAACGAATCAAGCTCCTCAACCGCGCCTTCATCATCTTCGGATGATGAAGAGGTGATATCTCCCGAGTTGGATATGTGCTATAGAACAATAGCTTGCTTGACAATCATGCTTAAGAAATATAAGGCCAAAGTTAAATCATTAAGATTAGAAGTAGAGGAATTGAAAACCTCTAAGGATGGGGTACTTGATGACTTGCATGCTAAAAACCTTGAGAATGAAAATAAGGACTTGAGGAGCAAAATTGAGGACCTCAACAATATTCTTGAGAAGTTTTCAAATAGCTCTAAAACATTAGACATGATACTCAATTCACAAAGAGCGGTTTTTAACAAGGTTGGTTTGGGTTACCAACCTAAAGAACCTAGTGTCATATCTTTAATGACTAGAACCCATTTTAGATCACAAAATAATTCTAGGGTTCAAAAGGTTAGAAAGAAAATGACTAAGGCATGGGTGCCTAAGTCCTTCATTGTAGATGCTTTAGGTCCCGAAATTTGGGTACCTAAAACTTTCATATTTCGAATTGTATAAGCATTATTTGAGGGGGAGCATCTATCAACATGGGAGGTTGATATTTGGTGCTCCAAACCCATGACCAAGGAAAAAAAAATTGACATTCACATTGTTGGTTATAGAAAATTTGAATTAAATGCTTTGAGCTCCATTTTCTTAGTTCTTATAACAAGATGATCCTTGGCTAGTGATTTATGAAATCTCATTTGGGCAATAAGGAAACTTATCAAATAAGGAAACTTATCATGCAACAAATGATAGTATATCCATGTTACAAAATAAATAAACAAGTTTTCCAAAAAAAATATTCACATGAATGGTTTAGGTTGACACATAACTTACTCTTGCCATGGATTGCTTAGGATAATAAGTTTTTCTTATTGCAATTTATGTTTTCTTGTAAATTATAGTTTATGATATGCATTATCTCAAGCTTAAGGCATTTTGTTTGGTGAACATGATCGAGTATGCCATGTTTTTTTTTGTATGTGTTATAGAACATGAATGCATGTTAAAGAACAAGTATGGACACACGAATTAGTATTGATTCAAAAATCACTATGAAAACTTCACCATACATCATTAGAAAAAGAACACGAACTTAAGGTCTATGACTTAGTTGTTCAAATCTGATATGTTTCATATGCCTAATACTAAATGGATTATCAAGTTTGGATTGTCATATGCCTAATACTTAGTTGTTCAGGATCTAAGAGTAACTTGGATGATCAAGAGTGTTTGAAATAAACATGATCATACTTGGAACATTTTGATTTACACTTGATCATTCCAAGAACATACTTGAAACATAGTTGATCATTCTTTGAAATTGGCATAAACATGTTTTTGGTATCTTTTTAAACCATAGAAATTCTTGATTATTGATTTAAAATGAAGCTTAGTTAAGGGACCCAAATCAGATTACTTGTTTTGATTAAATGAATTATGGTTAATGGAACTCATTTAGGGAGTAAATATGATTATATTAGGGATTAGATTGATTAAGAGTTGAAATGAACTTGTTTATGAAACTGATCAGTTTCAGAAAACATTCTGTATCAGACCTGATTGATCCACCGACCGATCAGGACTCACCCTAATCAGTCCGGTGACCGATCAGATCAACACTGATCTGAGGTATCAGACTACTCCTCAGTCCGATCCCATTTCATCGAATTGTATCAGTTTAAAGATCATACTGATACAAACTGATTATGATTGAAACATATTTGATCACCCATTGGTACAAACTTGGTACTAAGGGAGCACAAATTTGTTCAAAGACTAAAATATGGGTAGATATTTTTAAGACCCTTGATTCTCAGAAATGTTTCTGAAACGTCAAGTGTTAAAATGAGGTTTGGCTAATCATACTTGGAACGAAACTTAATTTGATACAAACCTATGTTGGAATGTTCAAATTCATAAGAAAGGGTTTGTTGAGTCATGACTCCTATTCTTAATGTCGTATTTCAGATATGTTTCTGGAATGTCGAATATTAATGGAGTCTACACCCTTGTTTTGGAATGCAAATTGTTAATGCAGTCTGATCAGGAACGTATCAGGGTTTCAGAAATTTTTTCGAAAACTGATCGCTCCCTAGACTAATCAGAAATTTTTCTGTATCAAGTAATCAACGAACCTGATCGGTCACGGAGACCAATCAGGACTATGTGTCAGATACAGATGCATTCCTTACTTGTCATATGAAACATATACATGTTTGACCATGATATATTTTTGTATATGGTTTCATGTGCAATTCACACTTATTGTCGTATGATGCATATACATTATTGCCATGATACATTTATGGTATATGCCTCTCATATGCAATTCAAAAGTTTACCTTTGATTATTTTGGGTTTGGGGAGAGACCCGTGTTTGAGTTTAAACTTAATAACCATACCCTTTTCGATGTTTGACAAAGGGGGAGAGAATGGTTGATTAAGTTTAGGGTTATTATAGCGGGAGGATTTTGATTCCCTTACAATAATTAAATAGCCTTCAATTGATCATTAACGTCTAAACGTAAATCGGGTTGTCAAACAACAAAAAAGGGGAGATTGTTGATGCAGTCTGACCCTGATTGTTATTTTGGTGTTGGCACCGATTTAAGTTTGATTCAAGTTTGGTTGAATTCAGATTAAGTACAGGTGGATTGGGAGGTCGCACGCTAGCATGTGAAAAGTCCTAGCTTGGAGGGCTAGGTGTGAAAAGTCCTAACTCGGAGGGTTAGGTAATTGGAAATCCCGGTGAGTGAAGTCGGGTCCTAGTGAGTGAAGCCAGGTGATGGAAATCCCGGTGAGTGAAGCCGGGTCCTGGTGAGTGAAGCCAAGTGATAGAAATCCCGGTGAGTGAAGCCGGGTCCTGGTGAGTGAAGCCAGGTGATGGAAATCCAGGTGAGTGAAGACGGGTCCTGGTGAGTGAAGCCAGGTGATGAAAATCACGGTGAGGGAAGCCGGGTCCTGGTGAGTGAAGCCAGGTGAGTGAAATCCTAGTGAGTGAAGCTAGGTTGAAATCTTGGTGAGTGAAGCTGGGTCCTAGTGAGTGAAGCCAGGTGATTGAAATCCTAGTGAGTGAAGCTAGGTTGAAATCCCGGTGAGTGAAGTCGGGTCCCGGTGAATGAAGCCGGGTGACCAAAACCCTGGTGAGTGAAGCCAGGTCCTAGTGAGTGAAGCTAGGTTGAATGAGGTCCCGGTGAGTGAAACTGGGCATGGAGTCTTGGTCTAAGGGATCAAGCATGAGTCAGAGATGGGCTGGGGGTCGATTCTCTCGACTTAGAGTGGGTTTGGCCTTGCCTGGATCGGTCTGGTGACCGATCAGGGATGTTGGCATGCTGCTCCTTCGTGGATCAGTCTGGTGACCGATCCAGCGATGACTGATCGGTCTAGCGACATAACAGGGAGCACACAGTGAGATTTGGAACCTACTGTGCTGCTCTTGATCGGTCTGGTGACCGATCAGGGAGCAGGCCGTTGCCTCACATCGTGGCACCTAATCGGTCTGGTGACCGATCAGGGAGCAGGTAGTGTCCTCACTGTTTGGCTCCTGATCGGTCCGATGACCGATCAGGGAGCACATAGTGAGTTGAATTCCCCTACAGATCAGGTCCTGAACGGTCTGGTGACCGATCAAAGACTTAGGATCTGATTTCCGCAGTTACTGTTCACTCAGACGTGGACCAATCAGGCTTGAGCCTGATCGAATAGTGGCTATCCTGATCAGTTTGGTGACCGATCAGGCTTCACTCTGATCGGTCTGGTGACCGACAGGCCTGTGTCGCCGCGAAAGCTAGGAGTCCCAGGAAAGCGGTGGATTGGTCTGATGACTGGCCCACAAGCCCTGGATCGGTCCAGTGACCGATCACTTTAATTCAAATTGCACTGTCAGACGCTCTGATCGCGTCTAAACGTATCCGATTCTCTGCATTTGATCTCTGTTACTTGATTTTCTGAGTGATATTCTGTGCTAATGGTCTGATTAAGCTGCAGGTGATAGGGAAGGATTCACACACTCAAGGAGAGTCAATGGAGGCCTTTCCATGGAGCATGTTTGTCCATTTGCTATCTCAGGTTGCAACGGCTGGAGCTGCAGACTGGAGCTGCTGACTGGAGCTTGGCTGAGGGAAGCTCAAGGAGTCCAGGGAGAGCTCAGTGGTAGCTGGTGTTGGCAGGTGAGCAGCTGGAGGCTGCAGTGAGATGGTGTCACCTGGTGCTCAGTGGAGAAACAAAAGGGTGTAGTGGAGAAGAGCTGAGTAGAGTTCGTAGAATCAACTTCTGGCTTGAGTTCTTGCTATGCGATTGTTTTCTCCACACTTTGCTTGTGTGTTCTGAAGTTCCATCATCTTGAGCAAGTAACTGCAATCTGTGAAGCAATCATCCCTTACTTGAGCGCTTGGAGGAATGAACAAGAGGCTTGGTGAGTCCATCAGCGAGAAGACACGAAGAAAGGTGTTCTTGCGTGAGATCGTCGCTGAGTGGAGCTCGGAAGAAGCTTGCTGTGTTCTTGTCTGTGCTAAGTGCTAAGTAAGATCTTTCTTGTGTTTCATTGTGCTTAAAACTATATCTTTGTTGAAACGCTGTGGAGAGGTTACTCCACCGAGAAGAAGGTTGCATTTTATCCGGTGTTCACCGGGGCTTGATCTGCCGACGATCAAGGGATCGCCCACCTTAAGGGCACGCCAAGGAGTAGGGGCAAGTTATCCCCGAACCTTGTAAACCCTCCTTGTTAGCGATCTTGTTAGTTGTTTTAGTTTGTTTTTGTTTTCTGCATTTCTGCACTACTCTGTTTTATTGTGCTTCCGCTGTGCTACTAACGATTGAAGTGCAGAAAATCGATAAGTGTTATAGTCCAAGTGTTTGGCTATATTCACCCCCCCCTCTCTAGCCATCCGAGTTCCAACAATCTTTGGGACAACAAATAATGACTTCCTACAAGAATTCATCAAATGTATGGAAGATGAATTTGAGATAAGTCTTGTAGGAGAGTTAACTTTCTTTTTAGGACTTCAAATTAAACAAACAAATGAAGGGACACATGTATTTCAAACTAAATATGCTAGGAAAATGCTAAAGAAATTTGGACTAGAAAATGCTAAGGTAGCATCTACCCCTATAGGAACAAATGTGAAAATGGATAGTGATAGTGAAGGGAAAATGGTAGACTCAAAACAATATAGAAGCATGATTGGTGGCTTATTGTATCTCACCGCTCGTAGACCCGACATACATTTTGCTATAGGTATGTGTGCAAGGTACCAATCATGTGCCAAAGAGTCCCATTTGGTAGTAGTGAAGAGGATTCTATGATATGTTAAAGGCACCCTCAATGTCGGGCTTTGGTATCCTAGAACCTCTAATGTTGATCATATTGGATACACCGACTCGGACTATGCGGGATGTAAGCTAGATAGGAAGAGTACTAGTGGAGGGTGTCAATTTCTTAGGTCTTCCTTAGTTAGTTGGAGTAGTAGGAAACAACCATGTGTTGCCCTATCAACAACGGAAGCCGAATATGTGGCAATGGATGATTGTGTTTCCCAACTACTTTGGATCATACACACCTTAGAAGATTATGAGTTACATTATTCCAAGGTCAAAGTCTTGTGTGATAATGTAAGTACAATCAATTTGACCAAAAATCCGGTTCACCATTCTAGAACAAAACACATTGAAGTGAAGCATCACTTCATTAGAGACCATGTGGCAAGGGGAGACATTGAATTACACTATGTTGAGTCAAAGTCAAACCTTGCCGACATTTCTACCAAGCCTCATCCCAAATCGGTGTTTACATCCTTAAGAAGAGGCCTTGGAATGTGTTTTGTAGAAGTATAGGATTAACTTTGGAGTAACACAATAGGAAAGTGTGCTTGATCCATTAGGATGATACAATTGATTCACTTGTGCTTGTGGCATAGTGTTGAATCATTAAATGTATCAAAATTATTGAAAATAGACCAACCATGGGGAAGACATGTGTTTAATTAATGGACATATTGCCCAAAGATCATAGTTGAACATTTTAAACATTTGAAAGCCATTTCATGTCGTATATGTTTTGCCATAAGACATATGCTGTTGATGTCTTATATGTTTTGCTATGTTACAATTTTAAACACTTGTGCTTTCAAATGTTTTCATCTCTTTGATACAATTAGAGGTTACCTCTTAGGTTTTGCTATGTCTTGTATTTTCTTGCTGTTGATTGGGGTATGTTAGGCCTGACACTTAACTTAGATTATGAGTAGAATTGAAAATGGGAGAAGACATGGATTAAGGGCGAGGTTATCTCTTAGGTTTTTGATATGTATTATGTTTTTCAATTGCTACTGTTATTTACTTTGTTGACTGGTACTTTATCCCTAAACTTAAACATATTGCCACACATCAAAAAGGGGGAGATTATTGAGGCAATCAGCCCAAGAATGATCGGGAAGATCATGGTTTTGATGTGTGCCAATAAGTTTAAGGTTAGGGTGTTATATTGTATTTGATATATGTGATTGAGATTGCAGGACTTGGAGAATCACACATGGAGAACACATCCGAGGGACAAGAGCCGAGGGAGGTGGACTCCAAGGGCAAGCCGGGAAGTGGACTTCAAGGGCACACGTGAAGGGTGGCATGGAGGCAAGCCAAGGAAAGACTTGTGTGCGCATCCGAGGGACGATAGCCAGAGGAAGAAGACTTCAAGGGGCAAGCCAAGGTAGCAGACCTGAAGGCACACGTGAAGGAGAGTGTTCGGAGTGGCTGTAAGTGAGTTGAGAGGCAGGGCAATCGACTGGCCTGAGGGCAGTCGACTGCCAAAACTCACAGAGAGTTTACAGCCTCAGACCAGTCGACTGCCCCAGGGGCAGTCGACTAGTGACCCCCCAAAACTAGCCGTTGGCTAGCAATTAATGCTAGGCCAGTCGACTGCCCCAGGAGCAGTCGACTGGTGCGGGTCTGGACAACTTGTGAAGTTGTCCTATTCTCTTATAAAAAGGGGACTTTTCGCACGTGAATGGTACGATTTTTCTACTGTAACGAAGTGTTGTTCGTGCAACTAGTCTTCCGATCTTCCTCTCATTCTTCATCGCATTCTGTAAAGAGGAAGACAATTCTTGTAAAGGTTTCTTCACCTGTGAAGGAGGATTTCATAGTGGAGAGTGTGCAACCACTTGGATCCTTGGATTAGTCACCCGATCGGGTGGATACCAAGTAAAATTCCTGTGTTAGCATTGCTTTCTTGTTTTTCATTATATTTTTGTTGTATTGCGCTAACAATCTTGTAGAGAATTCGGAAAAAGTGCTATTCACCCCCCCACTAGCAACACCTTCGATCGTACACTAATCAGGTATACCCTAAACACGTTCCCAAGCAACACACTGTGGGCATCTATGGTAGATGCTTACAAGGTTTCCAGGGACCTTTTAAAAATTAAATTAGATGAACTTTTTTCAGAATTAGAATTGCATGAACAGACTAACTCCACAATGGTTGAGAAAAGTATTGCCTTTATTGCAGGTAAATCCCAAGGAAAAGTGACCAAGAAGAAGCCTCAACCAACACCCGAGTCTAACTCGGACTCAGACTCAGAAGACAGTTAAGGGGATCGACCCAAGTTGGTTCGGCTAGCTCAGGACTACTACAAGAAGCTGAAGCACCAGACAAATAGAAAGAAAGCAAGCCGAATGAAGGAAGATCCAGCTGAACCTTCAACTTCAAAAAGCAAAACCAATGTCACCTACTACGAATGCAACAAGAAGGGACATTACAAATCAGAATGCCCAAGTCTGAAGGAAGCCAAGAAGACTTGAAGGAAGAAGGCTCTCCAAGTCACCTGGGGTGAATCTTCCTCCGATGAAGAAGAAGAGGCCCCACAATCAAATCTTCTCGCTCTAACCGCTTCAGAAGACATCGACACAAGATCGGAATTGGAGCCAAATGGCGGAAGGCTCACAATCTCATAAAACAGCCAAATAACGGTAAGAGGCTATTCTGAAATTGAATTGTCTAAATTAATCGCTTATTTATCTCGCAACTTGGTGAAAGCTAAAATCCAGGTCGAGTCTCTCCGGCAGGAAGTATAACTCCTGAAAGAGGAAGCCGACTCGAGATCCTTGACCGAGAAGGTTCAAGAAGGAAACTCTACTCAAGTTGAAAAGCTTGAGAAAGAGAATTCCTCCTTGAAAACTCAAGTCAAGGAGCTCAGAATGGCTTTAGAACTATTCACTTCCGGTTCCAAGGGTCTTGATATGATCCTTGGAAAATAGAAGTTTGTTCTTAACCGATCTGGATTAGAGTATCGAACTAAGTCTAGACAACAGTCTTATTATGCTGTATTGAACCAACCTAGAACCAAAGTTCAAGCATGGGTCCCCAAGCTTTGCTTGAACAACCATGCTGGACTAAACCATTATTGGATCCCCAAGGACAAGATTCACATCTTGCCTAATCATTATCGAGGCTATAGTCTAGGGGGAGCCAATTTAAAAATAATTTTCATAATTAGATAAGTTTTTTTTGCTTACTTTTTAATTTTATTGCATGATTGCTTGTTTATTTCCTTCTACAATTCATTATGCTTAGACCTAGGACTGGTTAGACTAAGAACTAAATCACTTAATTAAAATTTGAACAACATAGTATTGGGTGGAGGTGTGATGTAGGAGGGGATCCAAAATAATATTCAGATTTATATATTTAGGGTTTTTTTAATTGGTTATATATTTTTATTTAGTTTGTTCTTAAATCTTAGGAAACCAAGTCTTGTTGGGTTTTTTTTAATTGGTTATATATTTTTGTTTAGTTTGTTCCTAAATCTTAGGAAATTAAGTTTTGTTGGTTAAATTTGTTCCTAAATTTTAGGGGACTAAGTCTGGTTGGTTTAGAGTGTTTTTAGGGATATGAGTGCTATATAAACTCATGCTTAGATGATGTTTAGGACAAGTTTTTTAGATATTGAATCAATTTGCTTCGCTTAAGCCACGTCACGGCTATATCTCTATTTTTCTCTTCTCGCTCTTGTTTTTCTCAATAAGGTTTAAGCCCAGTTTTGGCTACTCCTTATCTCGTTATTACTTTCTTATTTTTTTCTCGTAAATCCCTCTGAAACTAGACGCCCCAGAATAATCTATATTCTGGCCGGCGTCAGTTGGTATCAGAGCTCATTAAGATCCAATGGAGGGTCATCGTGGACATGGTCGTGGTCGCAACAGGCAGGTTTCGATTGAGGAAGCCCAGCACCGGGATCATAGTATCCAAGATATAATGATGATTGACGATTTACAGAAGCAAGTTGTGGAATTAACCCAACGTTTGGCAGCGCGGGATCTTGAAGATCGTGAGATCTCTGATGGTAACTCTGAGTCTCCTTTCGAGAACCCGTATCATCGTCGTGCTACATATCGGGAACACCATGGTCGAGAGGAACGATTTGGGACTTTGGTTTCCGAGTGGATCTTCCTGATTTTTTTGGCACATTACAAGCGGAAGGCTTCGTTGATTGGATCAACGAAGTAGAGAGGATTTTTGAATATAAAGAAGTACCTGATCACATCAAAGTAAAGTTGGTCGTTATCAAGTTAAAAGGTCGAGCTTCAGCATGGTGGGAGCAACTTCGACGATCACGGGAGAGACAAGGTAAATCCAAAATCACTGATTGGGAAAAAATGAAGAAACTAATGAGAACACAATTTCTTCCCTTCGGCTACACCCAAACATTGTATCAACGACTCCATACCTTGAGGCAAGGAGCTAGAACCGTTGACGACTATACAGAGGAATTCTATCAGCTTATTGCTCGGAATGATTTGTCCGAGACCGAGGAGCAGATGGTAGCGCGATATTTAGGGGGATTACGTCAACCCTTACAAGACACCCTGAGCCTTCACTCACTCTGGACCATTTCGGAGGCCTATCAGGGAGCCTTGGCAGTTGAAAAACAACTAAACCAAAGACCGACGACTAGGAGCGATCAAAACAATCAAGTTGTTCGCCCTCAAGAGCCACGCCCTTCTCAGCAACCACCACAAGGTAACCCTAAGACCACTATCAAGTGTTTTCGATGTGGTGAACAGGGGCATCGAGCTTCGGAGTGTATAAGATCCCCAGATAAAAAAAACAAGACTCTGCTAGTTGAGGAAGACATAGAGGATGGACTCGAACAGATTGATGAGCCGATTTACGATGACGATATTGATGACGAGGTTCTTTATGGCGATGGTCATGAGACTCTCGTCGTACGCAAGAGCCTACTGATCCCTAAGGAAGAATCTGAAGATGATTGGCTAAGAACCAACATTTTTCACATGACGTACACGGTTGCAGATAAAGATTGCAGGATGATCATTGATAGTAGAAGCTGTGAAAATATTGTATCTGAAGAAACTGTTCAAAAGCTATAGTTGAAGATAGATCGTTATCCAAAACACTACAAGTTATCATGGCTAAGTAAAGGAAGTGAGGTAACCATAGATAGGAGGTGTCTTTTATCTTTTTCTATTGGCAGCAAGTATTATGATCGAACATGGTGTGATGTTGTGTCAATCGACGCATGTCACGTATTGTTGGGACGACCATGGCAATATGATCGCACCGTCATTCATGATGGGAGGAAGAACACATACACCCTCAGCATCAAAGGGAGGAACATAGAATTGGCTCCCCGACGAGAAGGAGCCTCTTCAAACTTGGTAACCAATAATTCTACACTACTTTCTATGTCCAGATTTTTGAATGAGATGAAGTACACAGATGTAGTCTATACTTTGCTTCCTTTCAAAAGCAATGTAATAGACCTGGACTCAGATCTACCAGCTGAAGTGCAACAACTCTTAACAGACTTCGCTGAGTTGATGGTCGAAGACCTTCCTCCAGGACTTCCCCCTATGAGAGATGTTCAGCACCAAATTGATCTCGTCCCGGGATCAAGCTTGCCTAACCGACCGACATACCGTCTTAACCCTAAGGATGCCGAAGAGCTACAATGACAAGTTATGGGGCTATTGAGACAAGGCTATATTCACGAAAGTATGAGCCCCTGTGCAGTCCCTGCCCTAGTTGTACCAAAGAAAGACAGTTCATGGCGTATATGTGTTGATAGCCAAGCTATCAACAAAATCACAGTGAAGAGTGGATACCACCAGATTCGAATCAAGCCAGGAGATGAATGGAAGACAATCTTCAAGACACAACATGGGTTGTACGGGTGGATGGTCATGCCTTTTGGACTGTCCCATGCCCCCAGCACATTCATGAGATTCATGCATCAAGTCTTGCCGCCTTTCCTGGGAAGATTCGTAGTTGTATACTTTGACGACATCCTTATTTATAGTCCGACGAGGGCTTTACACCTTGATCCACTCCAAACTGTTTTTGAGAAGCTGAATCCTTAATCGTCAACAAAAGGAAGTGTTCTTTTTTCACGACTACAGTTTCTTTTCTTGGATTTATAGTTTCTACTGATGGTGTCCATGCAGATCCATCAATGATAGAGGCAATCTTAGAGTGGTCACAACCAAAAATCATTCATGACGTCCGAAGTTTCCATGGATTGGCCTCTTTCTATCGTCGGTTCATTCAGAACTTTAGTACCTTAATTGCTCCTATAACTGAGTGCCTCAAGGAGCGCGAATTCAAGTGGAGTGAAGCAGCTATGACTAGTTTTCAGCTGGTGAAACAAAAGATGACCGAAGCACCTGTTCTAGCACTTCCAGATTTCGACAAACTGTTCGAAGTAAACTGTGACGCATCTAGCATTGGCATTGGTAGTGTTCTAAGTCAATCAGGACGCCCTATTGCCTTCTTCAGTGAGAAACTATCTGGTGCCAAGAAAAATTATTCTACCTATGACCTGGAATTCTATGCTATTGTGCAATCCTTAAAGCATTGGCGCCATTATCTCGTGCAGAAGGAATTTATCTTATTCACAGATCATGAGGCTTTGAAGTACATCAACGGTCAACATAAGTTGAGTAGTCGACACGCTAAGTGGGTAAATTACTTGCAGGAGTTCACCTTTACACTGAAGCATCAATCAGGGAGACGCCGAACTCGAGGACGAGTTCTCTTCAACTCCGGGAGACTAATGCAGGAGGGGATCCAAAATAATATTCAGATTTATATATTTAGGGTTTTTTTAATTGGTTATATATTTTTATTTAGTTTGTTCCTAAATCTTAGGAAACCAAGTCTTGTTGGGTTTTTTTAATTGGTTATATATTTTTGTTTAGTTTGTTCCTAAATCTTAGGAAACTAAGTTTTGTTGGTTAAATTTGTTCCTAAATTTTAGGGACTAAGTCTGGTTGGTTTAGAGTTTTTTTAGGGATATGAGTGCTATATAAACTCATGCTTAGATGATGTTTAGGACAAGTTTTTTAGATATTGAATCAATTTGCTTCGCTTAAGCCCGTTACGGCTATATCTCTATTTTTCTCTTCTCGCTCTTGTTTTTCTCAATAAGGTTTAAGCCCAGTTTTGGCTACTCCTTATCTCGTTATTATTTCTTATTTTTTCTCGTAAATCCCTCTGAAACTTCTCGCCCAGAATAATTATATTCTGCCCGGCGTCA